>JAGDQP010009609.1:0-20993 GCA_022664845.1 Lepisma saccharinum
AAGTGGACAAGAGACGTTTTGGAAATAAACGTAGGAGGGGGTGGGGTGTTTAGAGCTAAGCATAGTTCTTTTGCCGATGGGTCTATTGTTAGACTTGAACTGACAAAATAACAATCAAAAGCTTTACTGTAAAAGGGCCGCTTGAAAGTAGCCTGAATGATCTAGTTGAAACTTGCGATCTACACAGGTTCAAGTTCTCCTGTCAGTTTAAGTTAATTGTATCCTTAAGTAGCATCTAATCACCTGAAAGCTATAAAGGCTGCTAAGTTCCAGAACTAATAGTTTGTCTGAGGAGAAAATATTTTTTCATAATTCGGGTGCGGCCATATAGGATTTCTAAATTCAATCATTTTAACTTCAGACTCGAACTGTCTCTTAAAACAAAAAGATATTTTACGAAAATTAGATGTAGTAAGTTCACAATGTCCATTTGTCTCCGAATCTATCTAGTTAATCTCTCTATATACTGTATTTATATACCTATACCTCGTCGGTGTATCTTTTTCATATTTTAAAAGGATCTTTTATGTAGGGTAAAGGTTGGCAATATCGTAACATTGCTAATTTCGTGATACAATATTTTTTTTAGTCACAGCATTACCCAAGTTGTCGAGTTACAACTATCACGCAGAATGCAGAAATACCTGTGGAGTCACCTGGCGGTGAAAATTTTAATTCCACATCTCTTGTAATGCCATGCCATTACAAAATTTAATGTGTCACGAAATTATCAAATATCACGAAATTATCAAATATCACGAAATTATCAAATATCACGAAATTATCAAATATCACCACATTACTATAATTCAAATTAGTAAACTTCCCACTAACTTCCTGTATACTTTTCTTCCTACTTCCGGTCGCTATTTCAAAACTTCCTTTACACTTTTTATTACAAGTTTTTTAGTGAGTATCTAGAGTATTTTAGATGATTATCAGTAGCGTCTGGGCTGTCTATATAGCATTGAGAAAGTTCAAAGAAAAATCGAGTGAGCCGAAGTTTTTCTGATAATTGAAATCTAAAGTGCCATGTATCTGCTTCGAGTAGTGGAATATGTGAATTTTGACTGTATCCAAGGAAGGGCTTCAGGCGTATTGTGTGTGTGTGTTTAACATTGCAGTCTAAACTAAGATGAAGTGAGAAAGAACGTGCTGAGGATAATAATTTTCGCTTCGTTCCTCTTTCTCTGAACAGGCTAGAACTACATTTTATCTGAAAATACGAAGGAAGTCATTTGTTTTTTTTCCCCCCAAGTTTCGAAAACTTTTTGACAGTTCAATACGACAAAATATGTGTTTGTTTTTGCGATCACATCGACTTTCTTCACAGTTGTAAAAAAAATGGTCTGAAAGTCGGGAGAATATTTCATTTCTCGCACTGATTTTTTTTTAAAAAAAAAGAGTAAAAGGTAATATTTCTTGATTATAGTCATAGCACATTTAGACGTGTCGAATCGAAACAAAGGGAACTCGCCTAAATTAAAATAAATCAAATACAGTAGACATCCTTTTAACCGGCCTTCATTGAACCAGCTGCTCAGCAGAGGAAGAAAATTATTGATTTCTTTTAAAAAAACAGTATTTTTCCTTCCTTAAATATGTATTTTTAAAGCTATAGTATTTAGTTTAAGAAATACAGTGATACAATAAATATGAGCGTGTTGGTGTTCTTTTTTTCCTCATCTTGTGAAGTGTCCTATGCTGTATTCCATAACTTCTGTTTAACCGGCCACTTCGTTATCCGTCCAGAGTTCGGTTCCCTGGTGGCCGGTTAAGAGGGCGCCTACTGTACATTTCTTATTTGTTAAACCAACAGGAGTCAGAGCACATCAAATTATATTTACAAATAAAACAGTAATACAAACATGACATCACATATATTTACATATTTTTTCTTAAGGATAATCTAAAGCAACGATCTCCAACAAAAGATGGCAGCACTACCTCCTTATATGTCTAACATATTTTCACTGTTACACGAAATTTCACCGCTGCTCATACAAATTCAAGCCTAGAGAGTTCAAACTTTCAGGGAAGAAAGTTCATAACCAATTCAAGAGCATGATCGATGCCGATTATTATTAATTTTCTTTTTCGTTCATTGTCGAAAGAGCTTCATTGTTATAGGTTTTGATATTCACAACAACAATCAAGTGATTTCAACAATGAAGGAAAACGAAAATAAAAAATTGACATCGATCATGGCCTTGAATTGGTTATGTACTTTCTTCCCTGAAAGTTTGAACTCTCTAGGTTTGAAGTTATAGGAGTAGCAAGGAAATGTCGTGCATACATATATACGGAGATAGTGCTGCCATCTTTTATTGGAGATCGTTGCTTTAGGTTATCCTTAACTCCTTTCGAAAAACTTGTTCAGAACTGAAAATATCTTTCTATGGTGATTATATTTCGATATCATTCTGACGAACATAGAACGTTTGGCAATTTCTATACTTCATTCGCTCTAACTTTGCACTATAATTTAGTGCAAGGCTAATTATTTCTTGAATTATATGAGACTCAGTGAGTTGGGATTCAGTTCTCTCAAAACACTAGCGCACAGGAGGCCATAATTTGAATGGAAACATCCGGAAAGTATTCTCGTGTCCTAGATATACAAATAACCTTGCAGTAATTTAGGTGCAAAAATACCACGAATGAGCTTTTTTTTATAGTCTTGGTGGTGTGTGTGTGTGACTGTGTTGACATTATATGTGGGACAAATAGGTATACGAAAGTTGAATTCTGAAAGCAGGAATTCAAAGCGAACTACGGCTTCTACTCTATTCGAATTCGAAGCGAATTCTAGTGGCTATTTTGAATAGAAATAATATGTCTGCGAGATTTCGTCTTGCACAGGGCGTTTGAATACCGGTACTTAAAATTTTCAGAAGTTCGTTGTTACTTAAGGGTTTAGTTGAAGAAACTCTGTTTTTAAGAATGGCGACGAAGAAACTTAAGACAGAATCAAGGCGTGCCAAGGGAGTAGAAGCAGTCATATTGCAAATGATGATTTATGATGGGAGACGAAGAATTTAGGCATTAAAATTTATTATCTGGTTTGCATTAAATTGATTAATTTGTAGTCCTTTGAATTCCAAAAAATAATATTTATTCAAGGAAATATGAACCCTTCAATCGAGTCCCCGCTGGGTGAGTGGAACGGATTTGTAATCAAGGAATCCTGGGTTCGATTCCCGGTGTGGACACAAGTGGTTCGGAGCCCACGTTAAACTGTAGGTCCCGTCCATAGAAGTTTACCAACTCGTTTAGGACGTTAATAATAATTCAATCAATGAACCCCTCATTCCTTAATTGTACACCTGGTTGCTGAATGTACGGGAGATGGTATTGAAATTAAGGTAAGTGCGCCTAATACCGACAGGTTTTTAACCATTTATATTCACGAAAAGGAAGTATCTCAAATTTTGCAGGTTCATATCTTTACCGGAGAAAAGTTTATGCGAATAGGTACAAAGGTTTCAATGAAGCAAGCCGAAATTAAAAATATTGACGAAGTGCTGGAATTAGGCCATTATATTCAGAAGTTCAATAATATTTAGTTTAAATTGAATTTATTTTAAGGCCTTTAGGTACCTGAATGCTCAGACGGCCAGGACCTATTTTGTAGGTACCATCCCAGCATTTACCTGCTATGACTGGGGAGAAACCTGGAAAAAGCTCTGCCAGAATGGTCATCTGCTAGGATCGATCCCAGGACTTCTCGAATTCTAAGCCAAAGCTCTACCACTGAGCCACGGCCGCTCTGTGCTCAGGTTTAATGAAAATGTATGAATTAAGAGAATAACTGATTCCCATAAGCTTGTACAAGAATTAAGAAATATGTCCTTATATCTAAAAAGAAATCTCTGGAGGAAAATAAAATTGAATTTGAGAGCACAAATTGAAGTGAAACAGAACTCCTTGAGAACTATGCAACACTCAAAATAATGAAATTTCAATTTCGGGCTTATTTCTCATTTCTACAACATATTTACCTTTCGCAAAACATAAGGTCGGCAGTGACTACTTCATTCATTAAGAGAAACAGTAACATTTTATGTATTCTTTCGAAATCGAGAAAATTTGTTAAAATTGCAGAACAAAATGTGAAATGGGATACAAAAGAACAATAATGAAAGGACTGGTATGTGGTGAAATTATTTTGAGAGGTATCCAGTGACAGTAAGTCTACATGTCAAGGTAGCGAACGCCACTGACGACTGCAACACGTTGCTTTTGGCTTGTTAGGTTGGCATGCGTCATGTATGTGGGAAAGCAAGACATCTTGTGGAATAAAGAACCTGAAAACAAGATTTTATTTGCCTTTAGCTTCGTAACCCATCAAAAGAATGAAATTTGAAACATTATACTGTTTTGTTTTCAATTTGTTTCCAAATTGTGCGTACAACATACGTACTGGAGAACTTTGATTGACGAAAAGTTGTATAGTTTCCATGGAAACAAATTTTTAAAATTTAAAATAACATTTTTCATGCATAACGGAGAAATGGTTGGACCTATTCTGCCCAGAACTAGTATGGTGTTAGAGTAAACAATCTTTTGTGTTTTAGCAGCAATTGATTACTGTTTCCATGGTAACGAAACACTTCTTAAAATCTCATCATGCTAGAACCATTAGACTCTAGAGTAGACAAAAGTTTGTTTAAACGAATTTGATTGGCACCAGTGAAGAAGAAAATACGATGGTACCGACCGAGGAGACTTGAACACGGGTCGGCTACTTGGCAGCTCGATGCCTTACCTACCAACTCACAGTGCTTGTTGGCTAAAATTAAGTAGAGTTCAACTCATATATAGGGAAACTTATAGAACTTAAAACTTCCAACATCATAACTGCAAAGAAATACAATATTGCTATACAGTAACGCCTGCTGTTCGTTTATTAACAATAATCAGTATCCAATTAATGCATTTCTTCGTATTGCTAAGTCAATTACCAGGGTAACAAATACGTTCTAAATATCTAAAATCTGCTGTGTGTACTAAGATTCTTGTTTGTTCCATTAAATAAACCAAATTTGTTCCACTCATTTATTTTTGTTATTCATTCGTTTGTACCAACCACATAAAATAGTCAGAAATAAGCAAAATTTTAATCACAATAAAGTAGTCCAGAATTGTTAATTGATGTTCTAAATTATGTAATTGACCAGCAATAATATTCCATCTTGTAATTTGAATATAACTATTCAAGTATCAAGCTTGGCTTACAACGAAACAGTTCAGTGAGGAACTGTGGCGCCGTAGCCATATAGGCTAAGTAGAGTGTAAGACTTCAAAATACTGGGACCTTTGTTCTATTCGTGCTTGGGATGATTATACTTTTTTTTTTCCAATGCTCGCAGTTCAATGCATTTAACCTTTGTTAAGAGAGAATAAAGTTTTGTTTGGGCCCTATTATAACGATTTTTTGTCAACCACAAACAAGCAGTATTTTTGTGTGCGACGAAGGAAAGATTGAACTGAGCTCAACCACAAAACTTGACGTGCTGATGTAGAGGAATCAATCTACCAAATGGTGTTAAACATAACCGTGAAGCAAGTTGCTGGCTACGTTGACTAAATCCGATTATCTCTAGTTCGTGTATATAGACTAGCTGATATGGCCGTCCGTTTGGTATGGGATCAAATAAATATATTCGGTAGATATGAACATATGTTAGCAACACTGATAACTGGTACCGTTTGAGTGTTGGGACATGCGCAGTATTTTTTTTTTCTATGGTGTTGAGTAATGTTCATACCAAATTCGGTGCGGATACATCCAACAATAAGGAAGTAATTTGAAATATTGATTTATAGAAATTTGGTTGGCAATATTGACAACTGCGGTGCCCGGAGTATCTCTATGATCTGTTGCAGCAACTAAATGCTAGATCTGTTTCGGATACGTCCAACGATAATGTTATGCCACATTTGGTGCGGATATGTCCAACGGTATGAAAGTAATTGGAAATATTGTATTTTTAAAAGTGGTTGGCAGCACTGGCAATTGCGGCGCCCAAAGTACCTCTATGACCTGTCTCAGTATCTAATGCATATATATTCAAAATATGGTGTTAGTGGATGCGGTTTCATTAAAAGAAAACTAATTTTGAAATAGGTTGGCTACACTGACTATACCGGTGACCGGCACTATGTGCACGACCTAGCCCAGTAACTAATGAAAAATTAGACGTAAATTGATGCACGCGTGTAGATATGTATAAGTAACAGACAGACTAACAGATAAACTTTCATTATCTATATAATACGGTAAATGGATGTATGCGTATATGTTTTTATTTTGCAGCATAGGACTGGAACACTTGGGGCAATTTCAACCAAACTTGGTACACATATCACTTACAATCTAAAAAACTGTGGGGGGTGAGACACCCTTAGACTCCCAGGGGAGTGCGAAGGCGGTGTCTTGTAAAAATAATAGACAACGACTGATATTAGTGTCGAATCCATAGTTTTCGGTATCACTGAGATGAATAGTGACACTCTCGATGCCGTTTAAGTCAAAGTTCAGCCCCAATCGCCATGGAGGTGATAAGGGGGGGGGGGCAAATAAAATGTCCGAAATGGCGTAGATAGAAGTCATTTATTTTCCTCTTTAATAGAAGATTGGGATAAACAGATGCCCTGGCAACTCCGGGAAATCAGGTATAGTTCATATATATATATATATATATATATATATATATATATATATATATATAAACAAATGGAATCATATACTCATAATTACCATTTTCGGGTAGTCACTTCCGGTTTACAGTGCATAATTTAGTATCCGGATGTATGGTATTTGCAACGATTGTACCCATAAAATATGTATATCAATCGACGTAGCTTGACGAAGGAAATAGAGATAGCCAGATCCGGATCCGGATATCCGAAGCCCGGATCTTCCTAGTTTCGGATACCTGGTCCAATGGATTCGTGGAATTTTGGTCGCAGATTCAAAGACTCAGTATTCGGACTTGGTTATTATGATGTATCTCAATTTGTGATGCCGGGATGATGGTAAATTATGAAAGACCCTGGCCAATACCTTCCACATCCTCTGCCTATCTCATCCCGGCCTGACAAGGTCCGAAAATGACAAAAGACCATAAATAAAGCCAATTTAATTCAATGTATCTCGAAACTTCCACATATTTTATAGAGATTGTTAATGTATTTGATTGTTAATGTTTTCTTGTCCAAAAAGGGCTACAACAAGTAGCCACGTAACATTCACGCTTATGGCACTTGTATAACTCTTTTGTTACTTAGAGAGAAGGAGTTGATAGCAATATTTTTTTCAATGCCTTTTTAATTTTTCTAAAAAAAAAATGTTTCTCAAAACAAATTAATCTGCGAAAGAAGCTTCATATTTTACTTACATTACTGCACGCTTAAAAGAGGAGAGGAGGACAGATGTTTTGTTCTTTCCTTCTAACAACGCAGTGTTTATTGCTTACTGACTAGACAACCATATCACAGGGCAAAGGGTAGGAACACGTGTGGATAGAGTTGAGTTTGTGATGGGGAAGGGTGGGGTTAGAAGAGAAAAAATGTGCTGTCGATTATTTGTTTTCCTTTTCTGTCACTCCAATATATGCAGTGTTCGAAGTGGGAGGGAAATAGACGATACGTTTAGCTCGTCTAGACGTAAAAAAAAGTTAATATAAGAACACATAGGCCTATACCGTATGTTTCTTTCAGCTTTCAAAAACCAGAGCCGGTATGAAATACCGGTGCATACCGCCTCACTTCGACCACTAAATATATGTATTAGTGACTGACTGGTTTCAAAAGCAATTTCTTCTGCTTCTCCATGGTCTCCTTCTCTAACCCTCTCAACACTCGATCTAATGAAGAGTAAATGAAACCAAAAGAAGCCATCGTTTGGTATCCGAAAAAGAAATCCCCTAAAATACGAATTACGAAGAACTACGTGCGTGTGCCCATGCCCCAGATTTCCGAAACTCGGATCTTATATCGGATTCGTTTGGCCATCCCTAGAAGGACATCGATAAAAACACATGGGCCATTTTCAGTAAGCCACTTCAAGTTTAGAGATAATTTCTTGGAGAAAGCTAATATGAATATCATCGATTTCTTTCGTTGATTGATATGCATGTATAATCGCTGTAGGTAGTCTATTCACGGAACCAGTGGCGGATTTAGGGGGGGGGGGGACAACAAGGGCCGGAAAATTTTGAACAAATTTCAGGGGCGGCAAAATTTTGAAAATATGAAAAAGTTAAATATGAAGTTTGAAAAAAAAATATTGACAGTTTACGCGATGGCAAGGCTGTAGAATGCGGAGGCGTAGGCCGCGTGTGCCGCCCATGGAGAAAGGCATGCCGCCCTATACATACAGTAGTTAGTATCCCTTACCCGTAAACGAGATCCCCAAAATAACCTATTTTTTATTACGAGACTTGATTTTGGCGCTGAAGCTGAATATAACCAAACATCATGATGTTTCCCAATTCAGTTTGAAACTTCCTTTATAAGTTTCTACCACCCAAAGTTGTAATATTTTACAGCATTAGTTGGGAATACTGATAAAATATTGTGTTGGAGCTCAAACAGTGTAAAATTTGCTTTCAGATTGCGTTAAAATATTATACAAAAAATGTCATCGAATAATATTTAGCTTTTTTCGAAAACCCAAAATGGGACGTGGATCAGGATCACCTGATAACAAAAGCCACGTGGAAACCCAAAAAATCTGGACAAACAATAGAATTATCCGAAAACGAATTAGACCCAGCTACAAGATCTCCTAATGCAGTAGAATTTGTAACTAGCGGTGAAATTGGAACACCAACCACAGAACAAAAGGGCGATAATTTCAAGGACTCCAAAATTGAGTGTAAGCCGTAACATGCTGGACTGGTAGACAAAGATTTTTTTTTAAATTTATTCCTCAGAGGAGCTCAAATACTACAGAACACGAAAAGTATGACAAAGATTTAGTGTTTGATACTGCTTTGTGGCCTATCAATGATAACACTGGAGAGCAACTCATAAAAATGGAATAAACCAAGACATTTCACAATTAGATTTTGGCCGTTATAAAAGACTAAATGGGGCAACATCGCTTCTTAACTCAAAATCTTTTTCAAATGAGCCACTAGAATTCATCAGACCATAAGTCATGCATCTTAAATGAAGAGAAGAATGACCATAGCAGGAAGAATTGATCCTCAGCTTCTAACTCAAATTGAGGATAAAAACAAGTACAGAAGAAATGTTTTAAAACGAGAAGTTGCTGCTGTTACAGATGCCTTCGATAAATATGGTATTGACATAAAAAACTGCAGGGACAGTCATATGACAATGTCTCCAACATGTCTGGAGAGTACACTGGACTACAAGCCAGAATACGAGAAACAACACCGACAGCAATGTATGTGCCCTACAGTGCTCATTCGTTGAATTTAATCGGTGAGCATTCAACCAGCAGTTGTAAAAGAAAGTCATGATCTTTTCATGCTTCTTAATAACCTTTATAATTTTTCTCATGTTCTACCAGAAGGTGCTCACGAGATATCTATAGGCAAGAAAGACAACTGAAGCCTAAAAAGCTTATCAAAAACACGTTGATCTGCAAGGGATGACGCTTGTAAGGCGTTAAATGAAGACTGGGATGAAGTAATAGAAGCACTTATAATTATTTCGAATGACCAAAGAGAAAGGCGAAGTGAAACAAACATCCAACTACACCTCCGCCAGCTTCAAAGATTAGAAACAGGTTTTCTTTCAATTCTATGAGGAGATATGTTATCTAGATTTGACGTATCAAGTAAAAAAGTTGCAATCACCTGAAATCGACCTGTCAAAGTATCAGTCTTGTACTGGTCTTTATCAGAGTACATACATAAGAAGAGACTTCGACGTTTATGAAAATGGAGGGCTGATAAAGTCGAAAGTGGCTCAGTATGAAGATGAAATAAAAAGGAAGACGAGACGAAAACTCCAACCTGATGAAACTCGAGAAGGAGAATTAGAGTTGATTGGCAGAGAAAACTTCAGAATCAAAACTGACAATGCAATAAACTGACGCATTAAGTAACGAAAGGGAAAGAAGAAAAACTGTATACGATGAGCTCAACTCGTTGTTTGGATTTTTAATTAGCGTTGGGAAAGAAGACCCTGACATAAACACACTAATGGAACAGAGCAAGAAATTGTGTACTTTTAACGATAAAGATCTACCAACTATGGAAGATTTTGTGAACGAGTGTTTACATATTTTTTATTATTATTATTTTTGAAAGGATTGGATGAAACTGGAAGTCCAAAAAACATATTCAAACTTTACGAAGTGGTACATGAGAACGAACTTCAAGACGTATACCCTTACGTTGACATAGCTCTAAAACTTTTTTTAACAGTCAATGAGTCCAACTGCTCAAAGGCCGTTCTCCGTCTTGAAAAGGTTAAAACGCTACACAAGATTTACCATATCTGAGGAACGTTTGAGGGATGTGGCAGTTTTGACTATCCAATCCGATATAACCATAAAGTCCTTTTGTTTTCTTTCCAACATACTCTTTTGTGCATCAGTGATACCTATGTTCTTGTACTTAATGTTCAAAGCTCTAACAGACAACGTTATTTTTAATATTACATGCTTTATATATGTATAGGGTTTGGAAGATTGAGTCCAAGGGTGTCTTCAATGTAAGGAGGTTATCTAGGCAACCCGTATGCTTAAGTATTACCAAGAGAGAGAGAGAGAAGGGAGGGGTATTGTTGCTGAGGGCAAGAAGGTGTGAGTGGAAAGGAAGTGGGACCGGGTGACTGATGAGGGGACGGCAAGTTGCCGTTAGCCCTTAAGCGGCAGAACTGTAAATCCGCCTCTGCACAGAACATTAAATTATAATGTGTAAGCCGGAAGTGGTTAAACGAAAAGCGGTCAAAATTAATACTATTCGAGTTCTTTCGTCAAATTGAGTCGATTTACATAAGTATTGTATGAGCATAGTCACTGGTTAGACCTCACTCCCCGGGAACTAAATTACTCCCGCAGAACAGTCTTTGAACCCCTAGTAGAAGTTTTTATTTTCAGGAGATACTTAATCTTGAGAAAGTGAAGATATAGTAGGTTAAGTTTCCATAGTCTATTTACCGTCTATGGAGAACGTCTATTTACCTTCATGTTCCTCACGTCTATTTTAATTTTAAATTTTATTTTTGCATATTCGCGCGTCAACTTGCTGAAAAGTAATAATATGGGGTGGTATCCATTTTACATTATTTTCAGACTGATGTTTTTAATTAGTAGACTGAGCAATTCCCTTTAGAATAACGAAATTAAATTTTCAAGTGATCGCTTGACTCCGGTTATTTCATGCACATGAAATGTACCAAAAATGTAAGACGAAATAACCTCTTATCGAAATACTTTACGTGGATACATATATGATAAATGTTTCGGGAAAATACTTAGATGTTTTGTTCGAAATGATTAAAACTTTTAAGAATTTTGCATATATATATACATCAACAAATTTCCGTATTTTCGTCAGAAAATAAATAACTATTTCTTACTTAAACTGTCTAATGTCCTTGCTGCTAGAAGTTAATAAAATTTAAATCAATCACATCAACAACAACTTTGTTACTCCGTAACAGACTGTAGATTTATTTAAAGTATAGCGTATAATGTATTTGTAAGTACTCTAAAATACAGTTATTGAGAAAACTAAAATGGATGAACTACGATCATATGATAAAAATTGTATAATCTAAAAGCAAATAATAATACTCTGAACTATTTTAATTACTAATTAATATTGATATATTACGTATTAGTTGAGGTAATTGGTCTCTCGCTAATTAATTATCCTTAATGGAAATTACATCCAACCACATCTATGAAGCAAATTTAATAAAACTGGAAGATTGAATACGCGTTACATTTTCATTTCACTTTTTTTTTTGTTTTCAATGTTGCCAACTACGATTTCATTAATAGTACAGTTATCATTCGTAATTCAACTGAGTCTATTACTGACAATGAATGGTGTTTTTATTGTGGAAATTTCGAAATGACTTTTGTTTATTTGTTAGGTTTGATGTCTGTGGATGCATCGTTTTAATATAGATAGTTGTTAGTTGTCAGTCTCCAGTCTGTCTGTCTTTCGATCACCTCCCTATAGTTCATTAAACTGTCGACACTCCATCATTTTAGTATAGAAAACATGAGCCTAAAGTCTGTTATAATAGTTTATTTTTATTTATTCATTTTGTGTCCAGTATTGTACAGTACTTCAAATATTTTAGAGTATTTAATTCTTCAACTAGAATACTGGAAGTGGAGTACTTTCATTATTCAAATACATTTGGGGTCTATCAAAGTTATGCAGTGTAAAATTAACCTAAATATTTCTCTGTTTATTTCCCTTGAACTGAATTTTCAGTTTCTGTCTTAAATTCTGGCTGAATGTCAAGAGCTTTGCAAATATTTAAGCATTCTCCAAATTTCTTGATAACGCCATTCTGAACTCGTTTTTCTTATTCCTTGTTTGGTTTACTACCTGAGAGCTACAAGCGCGTAAGTCACAAATCCTTGTTTTTCGAGAAAAAAGAAAAACAAACTTCCTTCCATATAGAAACTAAATAGCTAAAGTACATAATAGACATACTTATTTCCATTATTAACATGTTCACAACAAGAATCGAACAACCAGTATGTGAGGCCTTCCTAATGCTTTGCAAAACTACTTTTTTTCTTGTTTTGGCCAAAATTGTACTTACGCGGTTTTAGTTCTCAGGTAAAGATATATTCATAGACTTCTACTGAAGAGTGTTACTTACCACATATAAAACGAAGGTAATTTCTTGTCTAACAGTTCGGAAAATTGACAGTTGATTTGGCAAATTTACGATGTTTTATTCGTTTTAATTTTAAATGACAATTTACATAAAAGCATATAAGAAAAATAGTAGTTAACAAGCTTCAAATATATGTGGGTAATGTACCTAAATGCTGTCCCGAGCCTCTTAATAACAACAAAACCATTTTTAACATAATTGTGATATTCTTGCTGTTGTACAGTTATAGCATGCACTTAGATTAAAATTTATTTGATTTTCTTTAGCAAAAAGAAAAAAAATAGCCTAGAATAAGTCATTTGGACTGTTCCCATTACTTTTTTTCTGATATATTGTTTTCTGCACAACACTTAAGCGACTTTTTTTTTCTAAAATTGATTTTTTTTAATGTTCAGTTCATTACGAAAACAATCTGAAAATTACAAATAAAAATAATGAAATCCAGGTTGTAAATTAATGTAAAGCTCATTGTTCCCTTCCCCTCGAGAGTTGTCAACTCCGTGGACAGACAAGAAACTGTTAATAAATTCCATCAAAGTGTGATACTGGTGTTAGTGCCTAATAATAATAAAGGATGAGGACGCCATCTTTGTGATGCCTAAACAACCGTGACTTTTGTGCTTATTTTATGTTTTGAAGGTTTAAAGAATTCAGAATTCGTTTAAAGTCGTCGAGATCAACCAGTTCACTTTGTGGACAGTTTTTAAAAGATTAGAATATTTTTTTCGCAAGTTCATATTTAAAAGATGAATTATCGTAGGAATAAGAGGATCGTTAAAGAAATAAGGAATGCCTAGCCGCTTTAGTTCGTCTCAAAATTAAAAGTAAGCCATTCTCTCCAGTAGGTGGTTGATCCCTACGTGAACAACGTCATTCTACGTAGGAGACATTACTATCCACATAGGAGACAGTTTACGTAGTCTGAGTAAAGTACGCCGAAAGTACTATTCTACGAAGTCCAGTAAGCTTATCAGATATTAAAAATTCTAGACATTCATTACAGAAAGGTGGTTCATTTACAGTTATCCACAGTTTTTTTAATGAAAAATTCATCCACAGTTATTTATTTTATATAAAAACAAAGTATTAATACAGTCATTATACAAGATCTCAACAACTTTAACGTAATTAGGTAAGTTTACCTTTAATATAAACGTGTTTTGAATTTTTCAGATTAGGAAACTAACTAATTATATATGGAAACAAATTATATTTTCTTGTAGGCCTATTGAATAAAAAGGTCAAAGATCAAACGCTATATATTAACCTCCTATTCTCTTACCATAAACAAAAGAGAAATCTATGCTAGTGAGAGAGAAAAACAAGTTACAGGAAATAACCTATTCGCAATGAGCCCCTCTCCTTTTTTTTTCAAGATAAATATAGGGTCTTGGTTTGTTTTAATGCCTAGAAGTCTTAAAACGTTTTATTAAGAGCACTTAATGTTTTGCGGAAAATGTTATTTGTTATGCAGATAATATACGGAGACAATTTTAGACGTAGATGATGACTTGTAGATAACATGAAGATTATTACCTATAGATAAGCACGTACCGGTATGAACAAGTGCCGGCATAAAAGTAAGCAAAAGGAAGTACCGGTATATCATACCGGTGTATAATTACTATCTCATTTGAGTACTGGCTAGTGTAATGAACAATTTGTATGTTACAATCAATCAATCATATTCTGACATTAGCCTAATCTAATCCAACTTAATCTACCAATGAAAACTAGCCTTGATTTAAGCTTACCTAATTTAAGCTAACATAATCTTTCCTAAGCTTACTTAAATAAACCTAACCTAATCTAAATTCTTTTTTTAGTTTAAAAGAATTTCTCATAATTTTCAAATTAATTATTATTCGAAAATTTTAAATATCTAAAATGCACATGTAATCCGCATTTCATATTTAAAATAATTTGATAAATTAAATTCTTTTAGAGTCTTTAGGTATCTATTACTCAGGCCTCATTAGATTAGTTTTTAATTTAATACTTTTGCCTAGGAAACTTGCCTTTTATGTAAAATTGCCCACAGTACGAAACTTTTTTTGGTTATATTGATGAAACTAGGTACTTTTTGTAGATTTAAGTATGTTGAATTCAAATCTGACCTACCATTTCCGTGTTATCGGACTTTTAACTATACGAAATGAGTAAATTTCCTGAGTTTACTATTGTGGTTTGGCAATATTGCAAACAGAAAAATTGGTAAGGCGAGATGTATATAAAGTCACTTAAACTGTGCGTGTTTGAGGTGAATCTTAGGTTGTCACTGTTGCATCCGTGTTACCTAAGATGGGCAATCCTAAGTGCTTTTTCTCCTTGCTCGTGATCAATTCTAAAACTGTTTTCATGTATCATTTTTACATTAAACTAGAATAGATGAAAAAAAAAAAACTTCGTTAAAGATTAAAATAGGTAAGGCGATGGGTTCAAACAACTAAGGATAAAGTTTCCGAATTTAAGTTATGTTCATTGAAAAGATTTTTTTCATGCGTCACAAATTAAGGGATTGCTCCATGTTTCGCATTCTAACTTTCAAACTAGAAAGTGACTGCTTTAATTTTTTTCTTATACGTTGGAAATCGAAAGGAAGAAACACTACCAGATTTTAATTAAGAATGCTTTAAACAATTATGAGTTCGAAAATATCATTAGAAATACACCGTTAGAAATTCACAGTTGGATGTTTTCCCAGAGAACTTGGCTGATGGGAAAGTAGAGAGGTTTCATCAAAGCATCCAAACCATAGAAGAAAGGCAGCAGGAAAGATGAGACGGGTAGTTTCTATAGAAGACACAGCGCCACACAAACGATAAAAAAGTAGACATGAAATATAGATTTTTAGCAAGTAAATATTACTTCACACTTCAAATTGAGTTTCATTTGTTGTTCCAGGGTTGTATTAGGTGTATATCTGCATTATTTTTAATCTTTCAAAATATACAAATTTAGTCTTTTCAGATCAGAGAAACATTTTTGTACACTTCAGCG
The DNA here is from genome assembly GCA_022664845.1 of Lepisma saccharinum. Classification (NCBI taxonomy): domain Eukaryota; kingdom Metazoa; phylum Arthropoda; class Insecta; order Zygentoma; family Lepismatidae; genus Lepisma; species Lepisma saccharinum. The sequence goes on from JAGDQP010009609.1 coordinate 15,856, forward strand.
CAAAAAAAGTGACTATAAGTGCCCGGTAGTTTGGCAACTCAACTTTTTCTTATCGCATACTTGTTTCAGGTAAAGAGCTCAGTCTTTCTTCTTCCCTCCCATCTAGAAAAAACAGCAAACAACGTTCTCACAGAATTCTTCAAAATATGCATGAATTCTCATAGAAAATTCCAATGAAACAGCATGCGAAAAGATGATGCAGGGAGAGATTTGAACACACAAACAAAAACAAAGTGATGGATGTCAGTAAGACAACAGATGGAGAAGAAAGATTACACAGAAAAAAGAGGAAAACAGAGAGAGAGAGAGAGAGAGAGAGCAAACAGAAATTCAAGGAATTAAAACCTAACAAGGAGAGAAATAAGGGGGATAAAATCAAAATTCACATTTTCCCGGAAATCCACAAGTGAGATAACAACAACGCTTATAATATTTTGTGCGACCAACTCAAATGTGCAAACTGGTGGTTTGAAAAATCATTAATTCGCTTTTAAACTGCTGTCTAAAACTGATCGTCAAATTAAAATTTCTTAAGTTTCACTGCAGTTACTGATTTGTATCTTATTAATTGAAAAAACAAATGATTTCGTGCAATTAGTTGTAAGTAATATGCAAAAACAGTTCCGCAAACATTTTTCCGAAACATAAAGGGACAATTTTTGTGTTTTGAACTCAAGCTGGTGATACAAATAAGATTGAACTTAAAAAGATGCATAATTAGTTTAATTAAAAAGACTACTGACAATTATTTTCAGTATAATTATGACCGATCATTATAGAAATAGTTACAAGATGGACATCTTTAGAATATGGTTTAGTAGACAACTGTGAATTTGAAATAGCTAAATGCTAATATATCGAAGTATTGAATTCTTGTGACTATCAAAAATAAGTATTACTAGAATAGATTGGAATCTTTGAGAATAATGTTTAAGGCTAGAGAGTCTATTGATATTGAAAAATACATTATAAATAGAATGCTTCAATACCAGATTGGATTGAGATGAAACTATTAATAAATGCGTACTGATACAAGATTTTTATAAACTTATGTAGTGTGATCGAACGGTCATCTCTTATATAATGAAGGATAGAGTATAGCTTACATTAGTAAGCTGTTTACACTTATAAGAGGCATGTCCTAATGGATCTACTAATTTGGTTAAGGTGAACTCTGCATTACTACGTTCAATGACTCCACTCTTCCTGAATTCGAGCCCTGGGTCGTGCTCTCACGAGGAATGCATTGCAGCGCAGGCTTGTATATTAAATGTGATTAAGAATATTGTCATATTAGAGTGGAACTTACGAAATTTTGATCTGATTTCCACGGAAGTTGAAAAGCAACTCATAAGTTTCCAGACCATCAGTCTGCACATTTGAATTGTTCGCACTAAATACTGTATGGGTCACCGTTTTCTAAGTGTTGGATTTCCGGGAACATGTGAATTTGGATTTTAGCCCCGTTATTTCCCTTGATAGGTTTTCATTCCTTAAATTCTCCTTTCCTCTCTCTTTTCTCTTTATGTAGCCTTCTTTTTCCATCTCTTGTCTTACCGTTGCTTTTTTTTTTGCATGTGTTCAAATGTTTCCCTGCATCATTCTTTTACATACTGTTTGATCCGATTGTTCTTTCATTACTTCTATAAAAATTAATGTGCCTTTAGAAAATATCAGTGAGAAAATTGTTCGGTTTTTTTTCCTAGACGGGAGGGTAGGCAAGGAGAAAGACTGAGATCTTTTTATTTGAAACAATTACACGATAAAAAGAAGTAACTTGGGTTGCCTATTCGCCGGACATTGAGAGTCGTGTAATTAAGGCAACGTGGATAGTATTTTTTTTCTATAGGAGAAAGTAAATTAATATAATCTAAAATACCTACGTGTTACTTGTGAGAATTCTTCATGTTACCGAAAAATAGCAAAAAGATGTTGCCTAGTGTGAAGGCAAATGGAACTAATTTGCTAATATGTTAAATTTCCCTTACATATAAATAATTGTAAATAATTATTGTAATTTTACATAATTGGAAATCAATTACATTTTCGATACAACATAATGTAGGCCTATATATGTAAAGTAGAAAACATTGAAAAAAAAATCTAAAATTGCGGCGATAGTTTAACCAAACCTATTTATAGAAAGCCTAGCTTATTAGAACTGAATTCCTTGCTGAGATTCAAATATTAACGCAATCTGTGCCTAAAGAGAAGAGAATGAGACATATTTAGTTAAGTCGTGCTAGTTTCAAACAACTTTCATTATTAAAAAAGCCTGCTAAGAACTGTTTCTGTTTAAGATTCACAAGATTGAAAGTCAGCAGCACTACATGTTCTGATGGAAAACAACAAATTTGTCCCAGTCACAGGAGCGAAAATCAAATCAAATTCCCCTTACAGAAACAGAAGATGATGCACCAAATTTATTAAAATCATTTGGGTGTTGGCAACACTGTTTCCCGTTTTTGCCCTGTAGATTTGCTGCCGTTGAGGTAAAGTGAAGTTGAGAGAGACCTGTTTCGTGGTTGGTGCCGTGTTCTGTAGTAAGTGGCGCTGTCATCGCTCGTGCTTCTTTTGTTTTTCTAGTGACGTGCATTGGATTTTCATACACAATAGTGAAACAAAGGTCACGTGTGATTTTGGCTAATGTTTGAGAGCGGATATCATGCGTGTAAATGTGGAATTAGTATGCAAGTGTTCGTAGTTGTGTTTATAATATGTCCTAAATTTATTGAAGGAAACAGTAGAATTGCGTTTACGACGAATAAATGTGTATACATTCATAGGGTTATTATGCCGGTGGGTGACTGGTGACGTTCGATTCCTTGTAATCAAGAGACCGGGTGTGATATTCGGTTAGAACACAAATGATTCAGAACCCACTTTAAATTGTAGGTCCCGTTCGTAGGTTGTCATCCTCATCTATAAAAGGCAGTGGCAAGCTACCATTGGCTCACTTTGCCCAGGCATTTTTGGTTCATAGACCTGCCTCTGGACAGAACAGAGATCATCATAATCACAAAACGATGAACCAATATATTTTTGGAATTGAAAAGAAAACACGGGCGTTTATCTGAAACTTACTTCACTCCCCCCTTCCAAAAATAAAAAAAGAGCTGGAGCTGAGCAGAGCAATTTTTTTTTTTGTCTAAGCGTGCTTTAAATAGACAGTTTTAAATCGTGCTGACGTGTACAACAAAGTGGAAGGTCGCCTCATATCTTGGGGATGTTTTCCGTAGGCGAGCACAACTTTCCGAGCAGTGGGATGGGCAGTGTAGGCTTTATTTTAGATATAGTCCCGCATTTTGCTGTTGACACTGAGGAAAAATGTAAGTTAGAATAGCCAAGCGTGATAAGATTTGAACCTTCGTCATCTAAACTTTCGATCCACTCTAGTTTTCACGACGTAGTATTTTACTATACAGTTGACAATCAAAAATCCGACAACATCAGGACATGGGAACAGGTGGATTTTCGAAAAGTCCGGATTTTTGTATGTATATAAGAATATGCTGTATATATTTAAGAAAGAAAAATAAATACTAAATGAAAATCAAATTTAGTACTTTCGGAATTTATAAAGATCGGTTTTTAATTTCTACTTTTTGTTAGTTTTTTTCACTAGTTAATTAATTTTTAAATTTAATTAACATTCATTTTAAAAGACTTATAATGACAATAAGCAAGAAAAAAGACATCAAATGCAAAAATGTTGAAAAAATAATCAACTAATGCATTGCCATCCAGCGGTGAGAAAACGAATATACATACCAGGTAAACCCTACTGTGCACAGACAGCAGTATGATCAAACATCTTATTCTCAAGTACAGCACCGTCAAAACATAAATGGTGCCTGCAGAAAACAATGGTCCGCTAAAGCGGTAACTTTAAAAATGCGCTCCGACATTCATGCCGGAAAACTGATGGAACCGGCTGTATGTCTTTATCACTGCTATATATTTTTTTGCTTAATACACTTTAGTAAATTGTAGTTTTTAATATTTAATTTATATTTATGGCCCAGGCAGGCAAAATACCTAAGCCCGTCACTAATCTAAGCAATGATGTTCCTCGGCGAACATTCTTCCAGGCAGGGAAACAAGGTACCATACTAGAATTCGTCTGATGAAACTGAAGGGAAACTAAGCATGCATGCCTCCACAGTGTCGATTCAAAGTCCCCTGCTGTAACCACTAGACCACAAGGACTTAATAAATTGTAATAATATGATCATTTGTTAAGTTTTGTATTTTGTAATGAATGATTATAATGTTAATAGTTAATTGATACTTATTTGTGGTGCCATTTTGTCTTGCATCTGTGTCAACATAATCATACAGCTTGACGGTGTCTGAATTCGTGAATTGCTGCGGAAAGGATCACCCCTACAAGCGATGCTCATGTTTGAACGTAGATTTTATAATGGGAGAAATACAGTCTTGTTTATTGCTGAACAGGCTGGTTCAGATATCCTTGGCTTTTAGATAGTTTTTATCAGTAACATTTCTACTAACCATAAAACACGCTCTATAAATATTTATAATTTTGAAATGAGTAAAGTTTAGGCCCGAAACTCTGGAAAAACCTCAGTTAGGATGGTCGACATGTGTTATATTGAATAGCGTATGTTCAATATAAAATGTCAGTGCCTTGACATAAACTACCTACTTTGTATTTTTAATTTACAATCGAATGTTCTATAATAAATTAAGTCAGAAATAGGAAGAAAACTCAATTTCATAAAAAAATAATAAACGTCTGTTTGAACTGGACTAATCAAATTAAGAAACTGAAACATTAAACTCTGCTCAAATCATTCTGTGAGGAATTAATTACTTTTTTTTTAATGTTTTGAACGCACAGCTATGGCCTTTGTCGTAGAAAATATATATGAGGAATGACGTACCTTGGCAATGCTCTTTCGGAGAGACCTATGCAGAAATAAGCGGTCAGTGTCTTAGTCGAGGTACATCCCAGCATTCTCAACTGAGGGAAAACCACAGTCCGGACGACCAGTAGTAGGTCTCGTTCCTGCGTGCTTCCTCAATGCTTAATCGAAGTCCGCTATCCGGACTACTTGATCACGTTGGGTGGGTATTATTATTATTATTATTATTATTATTATTATTATTATTAT
>JAGDQP010009609.1:21093-58431 GCA_022664845.1 Lepisma saccharinum
GTACTTGACTGATTAGATTTCTTAGTTCGAAAACAGTACTTGTGCTATATATAAACTTCACTTGTGGCGAAATTTGCCTTTGAATCATCCGTGAATTTACCTTGACATTTCGTTATTTTACTGGTTTGATACAGCGTTCAACGTTGTGGGAGGATGGAAAGATAACAATAATGTTTTTTGTTTCATAGTTTAATGGTCTAATGTTATAGGTGAATCGCTAGACTTTGAACGCAATGTCTGTCGTGTATCCATGGTAACAAGATATGTTCAGTTTATGTGCTTTAGATACAAGACTGTAGGTTGAAGTAGTTTTCTTTTCTTTTCTTTTTCGGAAAAATCTGGTGATCACATTGTCTGGGTTTTCTATTCCTTCATCTATAGGACTACCTCGTCAAAATCATCTCGTTTTGCTTATCTTTTTTGTCAACATTTAAATATTAACCTCTGGGTTAGACACTTATATTCATAGAAAATAGCCATTAGGTACATTTTCTAAATTCAACAATATCCACAATTTGACAATACCTGATTGATGTACGTGGCAAGAACAACATATGATATACTTGTTTTAAATCTATATTGAGTATTGGCCCCGTATTGTTACATTGTTCAGCTTCTCGGATAGCCATTTTTTTTATGAATTTGCGTTTACATTGCTTAACGTCGACGTCATTTCTCGTTGGATGTAGTCATTTGTATGGTTCATCATGTAATTGGTTTGTGGTAATCGTTAATAATAATAATAATAATAATAAACTAACATACAATGATGTTTGTTGTCAGTGTACGACTCTGGCGGAGCGTAGACCTCGCAAATACAGAGGGCGCAGAGAAATGAAGACTCAGTAACAAAATTACACTTGCGGAGCGTGCTATATTGTAAGCGGCGTGAGGGCGCAAGAAAATCTAGATCCGCCACTGGTGCAGGGTCTATGTAGCTTGCATTTCGTGTCGTTTTATCTCAATATGTCTATATGTACGTGCTACTAAAGTAACGATTGTCTTGTTGCCTTGTATTATTGGGTTGGTGCGAATGAAATGTCCGCCCCAGATGCGTCATATCAAAAGGTCAGAAAAGTCGAAACTACATTACCTGGTTAATCAAAGTAGTCGCCGCTTGCATCCACACACTGTTGCCATTGCTCAGCCAACGATTGGATTCCGTGACGAAAGAAGTCAAGTCTGCGATGCAAAGCAATCCTCAACTGCATGTTGCATCACCCGATCTTCCGTACCAAGAAGTAATTGAGGTGCCGGAAGAGATGGTAGTCAGTGGGGGAGAGGTCGGGGAATACGGCGGGTGAGGAGGGATTTCATAGTTCATTCTACAATTCATGGAGTGTCTGTACAGTTCTTTGCGCGACGTGTGGGCGGGCATTGACATGCAACATGATGACACCATGTCTGTTGACTATTGCTGGATGCTTGCGAACATGTTTGCGGTGCATTTCATGAAGTTCAGCACTTTAACGATCTTCAGTGATGGTTTCATCTCGCCTGAGAAAAACATGGTTAATCATTATAACCATAGACCACCATACCAGCAACAACACCTTCCGTGGGTGGAGTGGTGGTTTAGGACACCGTCCTGGACGTTGATCACTATCTAATCATTGTCCTGAATGTTTCGATTGTCATAGCAAATCCATTTTTCATCTGAAGTGACAACCAGATGCAGGAAACCTTCCTGCTTATTCCTTACACTGAGAGAACTTCATACCTCCAGACGGCGATTCTCGTTGGCCGGTGTTAACTCATGTGGCACCCATGAGTCCAACCTTTTCACCTTACTGATCGATCACACGGAGCCGCGGACTGACAGTGGTGGGGTGTATGCCTAACTCGTTTGCAATAGCACGAACACTTTTACGTGGGGCCGCTTCCACTGTGTTCCTGAGCAGCTCATCCGAACATAATGTTGGTCGGTGCCCACTGAGCCCATTTTGCAATGTTGTGTCACCCGCGAAATTTGACAAACCGACAACGAATGATGCGTTCATTCGGCATTCCTGTCCTAAGTGCACTGTTAATGCTTTTTCGGCTTGCTGTGCAGAATGCCTCAGTTTGAATTCATAAAGTAAAATCACCCTTAATTGTGCGTTATCCACTGTGCCTTTTCATGCGGTCCTGTTCAATAACACATTGTCTTCTGACAGTCCGGGTACCCCAGCCTGTTTGCTGCACGTATACAGGGCTTATGATGTTAGACGCGTGGCCTCAGTCGATCCCTGTGTTGTGTTGCTGAGGTGCGTTTCCTGACAGTTCATTTCATTCGCGCTAACCCAATCACAAGGAGATCTTGAATTCGATTACCGGTGCGGATACACATTGAGCGTAGTAGTTCGTAGTCCGTTTAAATTAACAATTCTGTCTTTAGAACATTAACGTCATCTACATTCAATAGAAGGTAATGCCAAATCGTTATCAGTTCAAATTGCTCAGGAGTATTCGGATTAGAAGCCGAATTCTAGGGTAGAGCATTAGATACATCTAACTACAACAGCAATGTATCTACCCTCTTAAAAATCCAATATTACGAAGAGAATGCGTTTCATTATATGATCTCTTTAGTAGGCATGGTACCGAGACCGAGACTGGTCTTGGTATCGTCTCGAATTGGAGACCAAGAACGAGAACGAGACTAAGGCTTACGAATCGAGACTATACCGAGACTCTAAACATCGAGATGAGACCAAAACAGAGACTTATCCCTCGAGACGAGACTTATCTCTCGAGACTCTCGTCTCGATCGAGACTATAAGCTTTATTTTCATGAATGCCGTTTCCCTGCTGATAGTCTTTTACTTGTGTTGACACTCCCCTATTTATAACAACCTTTGCTACACTAATCCCGTAAAGACTGTAAAGCATACGTCAAGAAGCCAAACTGTCTAAATTGAAATATAGATCGTTACTTACACCATTTACTTATTATAATTTTAATTAAAAAAAATGGGAAGATTTTTGCAATACTAACTGGCACCTTAGAAAAGATGGAGACGATATATATTTCTACGTATATGTTCACAACCAGTCACGGGACTCCTAAACTATTTTCGTAGGCCTGGTAGTTCTTGATTTGAAAGTTGTCGACAGACAGATAGCTATTGTATAAGGCTTCCCAGTATTTGTTGCTGAAGCCTAAATGTTGTATAAAGTTTCCCTTAGAAACTCCTTAGTTTAATGCAGAGGAAATTCTGCACAACCTATCACGTAAATAGACCTGTACATTCGATAAAAACAGTAAAGTGAGGCGGAGCGAGTGTCAAATTTGGATTATCTATAATGTCGTTGCTGAAGTTTCGCCGAGACCTCCCGAATAACAACTCAATCACCTTCATAGCCCTAATACCAGTAGTTCCTGAGTCGAAAGTCGTCGACAGACGGACATAGAGGGGATATAAGATTGTACGCCTTAGATACAGTAATGTTATTTTTTTTACCTATTAAGTTATGCTTTTCTAGGATTGTTGGAAGGACATTTTAATCTAATAACACGGCTTATTTGAAATACCAATGTACTTATTTCAGTTTGTGTGTTTTGCAATACGCTATTTGAAAGTAGCGTTGTCGGGAACACACTTCACTCTTTTCTTTTTGCTTTAATGTATGGACGTGCAGCTATAACCCATATCTATGAACTGGTTCTTTTAATAAATCAAGAGCAGTACTGTAAACTAATTGATTCGTGTGGCTGTGGTGTTCGGTAAATGCTAAGACGCTGGACTTTTGACTAAAGAACCCGTGTTCAGTTCTTTAGACTTTTGGATTTTTTTATTTTGCTCCCATCATTCCTGAGAATTGTATGTTGGATGCCTTTTATTAGCCAAATTACTGAAAATTTCCAGCTATTTATGGTTGCCTAGCTTTTCTCAGGAATGTTTCAGAAAATCTTTAATAGTGTACGTTCATTTATTTCTATAAATCTGGTGGAAAATTTCGACTAAAATGTAAATTTTTCATTTTTAACGTAACTAGTATTCAGTCAATTTAAATGTAACTTAGAAATGGCAAAACTTAAATGTTAGGAAGACTGAGACGACGTTGGGAGAATAATATTAGAAGGGATCTTCGAGAAGTAGGTGTTTGTGATGAAAGCTGGCTTGGTCTTGCTCAGGATAGAATCCTATGGGAAACGTTTGATACTGCGGCGATGAACTTGTGAATTACGTAAGCCATAGTGTAAATAAGTGAAACATAAATGTTACCTATACCAATTTCGCAATTTGTAGTATAACATAGATCCTTTTCCATAATAGAAATATTTTCATCTGTCTCATTTTCTTGGTATTCTATATATCCTAACTAAAAATTTATATTACTTTAAAATCTTACTGTTTTTCTCTCTATTTCATAATATTATTTCTAATCTAAACCCCAATTAACTATGTAACAAACTATGTTAATATCGTATTAATATTCTTGTTCTTGTACTGAAATCGGGAAGCCTGCGTGCCCATTTCATATAAGTCAAGGGACGGTAACTTTTTAAAGCCTTTCGAGACTCTCGAGACGAGATCGAGACAAGACCGAGACTAATGTGTTGAGACCGAGACGAGACTGAGGTTTAAAATCAAGAGCGAGATCAAGACTAAGACAGCCATAAAAAATTCGAGACGAGAACGAGACTGATGCCAGTCTCATCTCGTCTCGATACCATCCCTACTCTTTAGTGTCCCTAGTTGCACCGCAAAGCGACAGGGCATACAATGTTGGGTATTGTTTAACAAATTATCTCGTTATTGCGTGTTGAGCGGAATGTCTCCCATCGCTTCAACTATTTCTGGGTTCCGTGACCAAAGCCTACTACATCTTTTTTTTTTTAAGTAGCTCACAGTTTTTCTCACTATGCTGGATCAACATGGAGGAAAGTCATGAATCCTGACCGAGTATCGAACCCAGATCCACTCAGAAAAAAAATATTGAAATGAAAAAGACTAGTGAAAAGCAGTGCGTATTTTTTTAATGTCTGAAAATATACATTATATTCTGAAATAAAACTGACTTTAACTAGGCGTAAGACCGTGAAATAAACTTCAACGAAATCTTTTTAACTACCTTTAGTTTTAAAGAATATGCATGTTTGTCTTACATCCGGGCTCATTTCGTATTCGTCACTAACGCACGTCAGTAATCATGAACTCGTATTCGTCAGTAACATCACATCTCTTACTGTAAGACAGCAAAATATTTCTCCAAATTTTTACAACTAATTTTTTTTTTTTTTACTCTCTGACAGTAAGTGGAAAATATCATCTCAATCTCTCAGGACGTAAGCGAACTTACCCTCAAAGAAACGATATATAGCCAAAAGACGGTTCAGCAAAGATAGAACTCACATTTTCCCCTTGCAAAACATCTGTAAAAGCTTTCAGCATATTAGAACCTTTTTCTAAAAAAAATAATTCTTTGAAATTCCTTTTCTAACAGCTCCTAAAGCAAATTGAGGATCTAACTCGAAATACTTACAGTTTCTGTAACGCTCACATCCTCTTTGTTACAGACTTTGCACGACACAATTTTTCCGTTACTTGTAAACATAAGGCGTCTGCAATGCACTGGGAAAGCAATACTCATTTAGATTTTTTCTTTTAAACTTCGTCATACTTACTTTTAGTCGCCGTTAGTTAGAGTCACAAAGCTTTTCCACCACACACAAAAAATTCTCAGGCAATGCTGAAAATTAAGCACTAAACAAGCTAAACTAAACTCTTCCGCTTTTAACAGTGCAATAATTGACAAAGGACCTAGCAGGGGTAAGATGGTGAAAAGTGCCTTGGAAGGAATCGTGATAAAAAAAACAACAACATAAAACTACCATATTCAGTATAAAAAATGATGTCTCTCCACCAAATTTCAGCTCAAAAGATGCTAACCTAACGTCAAAATAAAGTGTGTTTTTTTTTGGTAGTTTAGCAATATCTCGGTCGGATTTGCATCTACAATGATCTTTTTTTTTTTTATTTTTTTTTTTCAAGCTCTAGAAGATGGAAATGGTTTCAGATATGTTGGCGCCAAATTCAATTTTTTAGAGAGGTTAGAAAATTTGAAATTTAAAAAAAACTAATACAACAGTTGGCTCGAAAAAAAATATATGCCATGTATTTTTAATGGTTCTATAAATATGCATTTTTTCAAATGTTTTAAAATGGTAGAACATAACCAAAAAAATCAAGAACATAATTTTTGTCGCTTTTAAGGCGTTTTACATTCTTTTCTTTAGCTCTCAATGGTTCGTGGTGTCCTCAAATCTTGCAACGTTAATTTAACTCATTTCCCGACGTCATACAATGTTGAAATTTTGCACAGCGATGTAAGTCGCGTGACAATACAGCATTCCATTGTTACTTTCATATATTTCTATATATTTTAAAAACTTATTTTAATATTTTTTATATTACTGACTTCTTTATCCTAAAATAAATACTAGCCTGCACCAGGGCTGAGTTTGGCTGTTGCAAAACACTTTAGGATTTAGTCCACAAAATATTAGTTTGAGAAAAAGTATGAACACCGAAATAACCCCCCGCCCCAAAAAAATAATAAAATGGGACTCTCTCAGCGATGCAAATGAACCAGGACAACGTCATTATTTGAGCACAGAGATTGGAAATAAGACACGTGACCGAGCTTCTTACGTAACAAGTGCACTGTAAAGTTCAAAAGCTCCGCTTGCCAGATCGCCTTCGTGAACGACTGGTCAAGACGTCGGCTTCTTGAGTAAGAGGTCTCGGGTTCGAATCCCGCTCATTCACTCTTTTTTCTTTCAAAATATATTTTTATATGTTCATATTTATTATTTAATAATTGCTACGATGTGTATAAACTGATTGTTACTGAAAGCTAGGATGTATCTGAATGCACACCGAGCGAGGTGTGCAAGGGGGACACGGTGCGTCCGAAGGGAACTGGGCGGCCGAGCCGCTGGGGGACCCTGCCCTCGGTTAGCGGTGGGGGGCGTAGGCAAAAGTGTTGTTAACATTCTATTCCACCTGTCAATATTCTATTTGGTACCCACAAAATTCATTTTATCTTTATCTGATCCCAATCCTTGTGCTGTTCATTGCACGGTCGGGACAGTCGTAATAAAAAACTTTATAAAGACATCCTTTTGTTAAACAATTCGTACTAAAATGTAGTAAACAATATTTTTTTTTCCTGCATGATTTTAAAGAAAAGCATATACACGCGTCCTCTCATATACAGTCACTTTATAAATTCTTCAATTTGTGCGCACCATGCTTTTCATTAAAACCATGCATGAACAAAATTATTTTTGTTGCTTTTTAGCACGAATTGTTTACAAAAATGTATTTACAAAAAAAAATATTACGACTGTGTCGACCGAGCAAATGAATAGAACAGGGATTGGCATCAGATAAAGATAAAATAAATTTATGCGTACCAAATACAATATTGACACGTGGAATAGAATGTTAACAACGCTTTTGACTATGCCCATCTCTAACCGGGGGCTGCGTCCCCCAGGTCCCTTCGGACGTACCGTGCCTCCCTTGCACACCTCGCTCGGTGTGCATCCAGATACATTCTAGCTTTCAGTAACAATCAGTTATTTATACACATCGTAGCAATTATTAAATAATAATTACGAACATATAAAAATATATATTTGAAAGAAGAATGAATGAATGAGCGGGATTCGAACCCGGGACCTTTCACTCAAGAAACCAACGTTTTGACCAGTCTTCCACGAAGGCGACCTAGCAAGCAGTGCTTTCGAACTTGTATTTACAGTGCACGTGACTTATTTCCAATCTCTGTGCTCAGCTGATGACGTTTTTCTGGTTAATTTGCACCGTTCAGAAAGTCCCTTTTTATTGATTTTTTTGGGGGGTTATTTCGGTGTTCATACATTTTCTCAAGCTAATAATTTTGTGGACCAAATCCTAAAGTGTTTTGCAGCTTCCCAAACCCAGCCCCGGTGCAGGCTAGTATTTATTTTAGGGTAAAGAAGTCTGTAATAAAAAAAATATTAAAATATGTCTTTAAAATATATACATGAAATATGTGAAAGTAACAATGGAATGTTGTATTGTCAACTGACTGAAGTCGCTGTGCAAAATTTCATCATTGTATGACGTCGGGAAACGGCTTAACGTTGTACGATTTGAGGACACCACGAACCATTGTGAGCTGAAGAAACGAATCGCATCTTGTAGAGCTTGAAAAAGATCTTCATTAAAGAAAAGAAAGTCATCGTAGGTCCAAATCCGACCGAGATATCGCTAAACTACCAAAAACACACTTGATTTATTTTGAGGTTAGGTAGCAGTATCTTTTGAGCTGAAATTCGGTGGAGAGACATTATTTTTGATGCTGAATATGTTTTGTTTTTTTAATGACGATTCCTTTCAAGGCACCTTTTCACCATCTTACTCTGCTAGGCCCTTTAGCAGACAAAAAAAGCAGGTTATCTGATTCGTTCTTGCAACCTCTAGGTTTCCATTTCAAGTTGATTTATCACCGATTGCTGATTTGCGATATCAAGAAGTAAATAGCGAGTTCTTACTTTCAGTAAACTTTTTGATATATGATGATAAAAAAAAACGAATTTTAATAAATAGTATAAAAGACATTTTAGGCACAAAGACTTGAAATATCCATTAACACTTAAAATAGGTACTATAATGGCATTTGCATTCACCCCTTAGTTCAAATGAAAGGAAAAAAAAAATAAGGACTTTACAGAGAAATTCGTTCTCGAGTAACTAGATTCTGTCATGTAAAATGAGTATTTATGACAAAATATTAATGTCTTATATAGGCTTACTGCCAGTGAAAGCCATATTAACTACCAAAATACTTCTTTCAGGTATGTCCCGGCAAGCCAAATGACTAACCTGACGGCGGCCCGACCAACTAGTAGTCGGGGGAAGGTCGGCGTGATCCATAAGTGGCGTTTGGTCTCCGGGCCACCGTCGGGGTCGGCATAGAAGTGTAATTCCGCCAGAAACCCACCCGCCGATGTTGGCCTCTCGTCGGGATTTGTCAAACCCGACGTCGTCTGGCTTGCTGTTTTTTTTTCTCCAAGCATCTATAGCGTTACGCTGAGCTAAAGACACTCAGCGGCGGACGCGGTCTACTACCAGCCTGTAGGCCACTGTGATCTTCGCGTTTAGCTGACATTTAATAACAGCTTAAGAGAGACTGCGTCCGCCACTGAGTATCTTTAGCTCAGCGTCACGCGCTATAGACGCTTGGAGACAAACATACCTTTAGTCTAATAATTTCTACACCTCGATAATTGAAAGGATCTTCATTAATGATTTTTATTTATGTTTGAATGTGTCCTAGAGTATAATACCCATTACTCTGGAATCTCCGATTTATGAAAACTCATAACTATGCAAATTACCGCTATGGGCCACTAAAATTAGTACAATACAGACTGAGACAAGCAGCCACTATGCATTTTTGTTCAATATCAAACCAATATCTGTCAGGCATTTCGCGGATGTACCTTGTTAGTCAAATCAAGCGAACAATATGGTGCGTATAATATGATGTTTGGCCACTTCTATCGCAATCCCTTCCATAGAAGTTGCGTTCGGCGATTGATGTAATTCATCGCAGGCTACGTATGGGCTTAGACGTTATAGTAAAGTCAGAAAAGTCGTGCAATATAAATTAAACATTGGGTAAACAGTAATCGTTAGAATCTAGCAATACCACCGTTTTGTAGATATCATTCACGTATTCAACTATGATTTGTGTGCCAGTTGCGTCTTCTCTGATTCCGCTAATCTTATATTTCTCTCGGAAGACGTCCTCCTATGTCGTCAGCAGACTTTCCACTAGATAATTGGGAGAGGTTGAAGGGGGGTGCGCGTCTCACTGCATTCTAAAATCAAGTCGATCCGTTGAAGCGAGCTGCATGTTTTGGAGAGGCTGTTTCATGGTCCGGAATATACATCAAAGACTCGTGTCTAGGAAGTTAAAGGAAGATGTTTCAGGAATTTTTCACCGTCAAATTGCGCCTCCAGCATTGTTTCAGACTACTAAACATGTCTTTGCAGGGTTATGTAACAGATACATTCACTGTGTGTACTGGGTTTCTTCCACCCAGTAACCGATGCAATTGTTCGAAAATTTAAATTGTTATAATTTTCAGAATTAAACTCTGAAAAACGTAAATTCATTTTGAGATAGTCAACATCAGAATTAGGTACACAACAAATTTGATTTCTCAACGACGTTCGAAGATAGATATTTTTTTAGCCTTTAGATAAATAAATATATTTTTACCATTTAAACTAAAAGAAAGCAAAAAAAGAAGAAAAAAGAAAAGACTGTAAACTTTGTATTATGGGCCATATTATTAACTAATGACCTTGGTCCATCTTGATTCCATTAGCTGTTTCTAAAATCCACAAATATCCATTCCTGATCCGCGATTTGAACCCAGAACCTTGAAGACGATGATCTAGTTTCTAGTGTTGCCACGAGACGAGACATAGAAATGGCTGTAGAAAACGAGGCGAGATAGAGCTCTGATAATGCACAGTATACATCTTTTCGAGACGAGACACTCCATGGATAAGATATTTTCGAGACGATACAGCATAAATCTCGTCTCGTCGGCAACACTTGATGTCTCAGACTACACGGCTAGCATGGTTATAGTGTCATCCTGGACTTCTTCTGAAGTTAAAAATGACTACCGATTTAGCTAAAATAAATTGTGCTTTTTCTTCTTATTGAATAAAGTCTTTTCAGTCATATTTTAAAAATTATCTTTTACCTCATCAATAAGAAAGGCGGTTCAGGGATTTTAATTTATTTTATAGGCTTTAGCTTCTTAGGTTCAGGCTGATGATTCCGGGAGTATGAGTTTAGGAATATTTTGTAATATAAGCCATGAAAATTCACATTTTTACCTAAGCTTTTTGAGAGGATGTAAAATTAATTATGAATTCAGACTAACTTTTAATAGTTCACTTACCTGAAAGGTCTTTCTTATAAGCTTATAAAAACACTGAAAACAACGGTAGCTTGCAAAGTGACAAACATGCAGAGCCAATTAATACTATAAAATAAAGGGTGCGTGCGTTTTTGGGACCGTGCATTTTGCGACCCGAAATACAGGCGACCGTGCGTTTTGCGACCCTGAATCCTGATTCATATTGAAATTCCAATGTTGAACTTGTTAGCACTAGTAACTAGTCTGGTACATTCTTATCTTTTAATACATATAAGAAGCTTGTTGCATATTGCTGGTTAGATCAAATTAAGTTAGATTACCAGTTTCATTTTGGGAGCAAGCTACTAGAATTGGAGAAGCAAGAGAATTCGTTCTGGCTAAACCATCCACGCATTGTGAATGTCACATGGGGGATGTGGAGGTAGTGGCATATTCTGGACCCACGGTACGAATTGAGGTGGGGCGGTCAGTTCCAGGTCGACCGCCTTTACCTTCCAGGGTGCTCTGAAATACCAAGGACACTCTGGTACTCAATTTGATAGGAGGCTGAGTGCATCTCAGAGCGCCAGGCAAGGGAACATTCCGAGATAATTCTCCAGTGTTCTGGCCGGAATTTGAGCCCTATTCGCAGTAAGACGTGCTACCGCCTGAACCACGAGAACTCCCAGTTCATTTTAGGAAGTAATGGAATACATTACTTTTCAATGTCATAGATGTGCTTAACTAATGTCGTACAGAATGTAATATAAAACCATGTGAATGTCACGTGCAGACACAAATTAATGCCGTGGGTGCGGTACAGAGCGAAGGCGGGTTAGTTAAAGTCAGGTTAGATTCTCCTGTTTTTCATTCCATCCGTGTTTTTGCCTCCTTACATGTCTTGCGTTTAGAATCTTAAATGCTGTATTTTGCAATGAATTTGAGAGGTACATGTTGAAAATTATAAGTTGTTAAATACAATGAGTTAGTCCACATAGTTTTTTCTTATCTTTTACACTGTAATAGAAATTATAAACTTACACCATATTTATACTTGCTTATTATATGCAGGTTATATTTTATACATTTTTCTGGTATTCTAGAAATCGAACAGACACAATTTTTCATAAATCACGTAGTTTCAAATTTCAGTTACCAAATACAGTTTTCTTCGTAGCTTCCTATTACGCAGGGAATTTCTAAAATATCCCTCATGTATGAAAATCCTTTGTAGAAAACATTTAGCCAAACGGGATTTGCCATTTGGCCTAAAACCGAGATAAGATTAACATGTTGATAAAAACAGGAAATATAGCGTTAGGCAAAATGGGATTAGGCCAAACGGGCCGGAATCCGATCCCAGCGGACTGAGGTTTTTCTAGGGTGTTTCCTCAATCAAACAATGTAAATGCCGGGATGGCATCTTCAACATAGACCCTGGCCGACCCCTTCCCAGATTCTCTCTCCTCCCCTATCCCTGCCTGAGCCTTAGATGCTTAAAGACCATAAATAAAAAAATCAATTTCAAGCTAAATACTTACGTAAGAATTTTGGTTTTAGTAATAACAATGCAGTGTTCTTTCGTTCGAAACTTCAATCAGTAACATTCAATGGTTTAATTAAAATTTCTACCCTGTTTACCTCAAAACGCAATCACGCATCTTTATGTCAATCTCACACTAGAGAAACGGAGAAGGAATTGAACCTAAAACTCTAATTTTCTTTTATGGGCTGAACTAGCAAGTTTTAGTCTTAAGTCCGTCACATCTGAGAGGTTACGTGATAACTCTACCGTGCCTAGAGAAGAGAAAGGTAGCGGCTAAGTTAGTTAAGGTAACGTCTAAGGAAAGGTAGCGGCTGTAGTTAAGGTAACGTCCCGGAATTCGCCTGGTGAAACTGAGTAAAACGTTGGAAAACGTAAATCAGAATGGCCGTCAGCGGGGTTCGAACGCGTATGCCTCCCAATTGCCGATTCGAAATCTGCGACGTAACCAACTGATGAAAAAACATTTGGTTGATCGATTTGAGGTGCATCACTCACTTAACACGCTGCTTGCGAAATCTGATGGCCTTTCTTATTATGTATACTGTCCAAGTGACCAGGGTCTGGAATGCTTCGGGTTTAGGACTACGGACAGATGTTTAGTACTTTTCTAATTTTTGTATAGATACAAGACCGCTTTAGGCCGAAAACAATAAAATGAATGGAAAACAACTTGAAATATTTTCACCCAGGCAACAGCAGGGAATGTAACGTAACATGACAATTCGTGAAAATTACTCCCAGTTTTTTTAACCTACACAAGGTCATTTGTAAACCGTTATCTGCTGCACAGTTAAAATGTCAGACTAGCGCCGATCACTGTGGTGATGAAGCGGCATGTCGAGGTGGTGAATCAAACTGATAAGAATAAGGTTTGCTGCATTTTACTACGACAATTACAAGTCGCCGAAATATAGTGTTAGAAATGATTTTCTACGACAGCGGACGATGTGGTCAATTGGAAACAGTTTGTCAAATATTTCCCTTTTGTTTCCCTTCTCCTCCTTTCATGGCCTAAGACCATATATCTATAGACCATAAATTGGAAAGAGACTTCACGATTGATGGATTTGTTTTCGTGGAGCCAATCATATTTTCATCTTCCATCAGTTCTTTCTTTCGCGCCAACAACAAAGCTTTATGAAAATTGACTGAGCTCTTTCGGGCGCGATTATATAAAACCGAGGTAAGGCTTTTGTTAGAAGGAGCATAGAGATGTAGACTGATGAGGCTCATGAACGCTCAGTGAGCTTTATTTACCATGGAGCATGCCCAATGGACTTGGAAGTTATGATGTCGTGCCCAATGGGATTCAATTACTATGAGATATGCGTAGTGGACTTAGGAGGTTATGATGTCATGCCCAATGAGCTTGAATTATCATGGGGCATGACAAATTGACTTAGAAGTTACGATGTCGTGCCGAATGAGCTTCAATTACCATTGAGCATCTAAGAAGTCTCAAGTCTGTAGATCTATGGATATTGAACGTGCTATACTCACGCGCACCTCACTTCATGCAACCTCACCTCTCTTATCTGCACTTGACCTCACTGTCTCAACCTTATCTTCACGTCTACACTACAGAGTGGCCTTAGCTCAGTTGATGGAGTGTTAGCTTCCCAAACGGAAGGCCTTGAATTCGAACCCAATGACCGAACCATTCTCATTAAGTTGTTTTCAGAGGTTTCTTCTTAGACACACCAGGCTAATGGTGGGATGGTATCTTCAAACTAGGTTCTGGTTGACTTCTTTTACTACCCCAATCATATAATGACCGGAGCCAAAGATGCCTAAAGGCTATAAATAAAATCTCAGATCTACAGTTGCCATTACTAACTAACTTCAAATTCAGAACTTTTTCTCTCTGTCACTCAACTGGAGGTAACATAATAACTTTGGTCTGAAAATATGTCTTTTTCTTCGTCCTGATCTATTGACTAATTTGTAAGACTGTTCTCACATAATAATGCTGAATTTGAACACCTTGCCTTCATGACTATGTTACGATGATAAATATTTTACATTTCATTAACAATTATGATTATGCAAATAAAGAAAATAACATGCCAGTCGTTTGGAGTAAGCAAAAAGGAAAAAAAAATATTTGTATGGGCGGCAATGAAGTGTGTAATAAATATCCATTTAGACATTCTCTGGAAGCTGCTCAGTAATATTCTCATTGACGTCATTGATTTTCAAAAAGAAGGAAAATGAAAGACAAGAAGAAAAGAGAGATAGAGATACAAGTTGTTCATTATCCATTAGTCTAGACGCGTTGGCAAGCTTAAGAGACAGATTTCTTTTCTTATTATTATTTTGCGCTCTTATCCTCATTACACAGGAGTTTTTGAATTAAACGTTGAAGAAGCTAGCAGTGTCAGCGATGGAGGTTAATCGAAGTAAAGCTTCCATTTACTCTTCCACCACCCATCTCATTTCAGTTTCCGACCAACTGTAATGAGACTCCGGGTACTGCAAACATTGCGAGCAATTGTGGGTAAACAATGGCGTATTTGAGAGGGCGGAGAGAAGCATTAAAACAAGGATGAGTAGAAAACAAGTTGGAATTTCCTAACAGCCCTGAGTATGGCGTAATTTCTACCCCACCCCTGCTCTAATTTCTGATGCTATTGAGAAATGTTTTGGTCTGAGATAATTCGGGAACTCTCCTTAGCTTTTTCTCCTCCTCTCTCCATTTTTGAGGGGAAAGTAGTTCCTTTACTCTTGGGCACGTTGGCTGAACTTTTCTCGTTTGTGTAACGGGTTCTGTTTTTTTTTTTTTTTTCCTGTTTCACACACATTTGTAGAGGTCTTTAGGACGAACGGAAGGGATCTTGGATGTGAAAAAGTCACACAGAAAAGCAGGAACGAAACACTTTTTTTATCCACTTGAAGTGTATTCTGTTTGATGTCACTCAAGATACTTGAAATAATAAAGATATGTTTATAATTGTAATTGTGGAAGAATGGGTCTGCGTATTTTGTAGCCACACCCACCATTACACAGAAGAGAGAACCATTGCGATGTCATTCATGCGTCATAAACACCGTTGCCAAATTTCATGTCTTTAGCTTGCTGCGTTTGTGGTATTGGACCAGAACACCCATGTACTCGACTCGCTTGGCACCCGATCTTACGGTGACGTGGGAAGTATATATTAGTTTATGGGCCACACTACCAAAACACAGAAGAAAAAGAAGCAAAGGAAATGGCAACATCTTAACGTCCCCTCCATTCTAGTTGACTCGCCATTTAAGCCGAAGTTCCTTCTACTTTTCACCATACCAATCGAAACCAAACTCTCAAAATGCCAACTGTAGTAATTTTCTTAATATGTGAAACGCTACCACTGATTGCATTGTTCTTTCTTTGAAATGACTTCACTGACACTTCTTATAGACTCGTTTCGCTTTATTTATTTATTTAACAAAATACTCCAGAGTACAGCTCACGCAATGACCATATTGCAAGGATATTTTAACAAATAAACAGCAAGAAGAAAGGCTTTTCAAGGAGTGTTATCTGGCTTTGTTAAAGGTACGATCCAAGTATTAGTCTGAAGTGACAGGGAAACCAGGGGAAACCTCAGTGTGCCCGCCTGCTGAAATCGATTCCAGGAAGCCAAAGTTCTACTACGAACGTAGCTAGAGCGGCTTCTGTTGGGATTAGAAATATGTATAAACATACATCCGATTTCTTTGCTGCAGAAAACGTGAAAAATCTATGTAAAATGGTTTATGTCTATTGTCAATTGATGAGGCAACGGAATGTCATTCCACGTCAATTAAGCAGTCAAACGCATTTGTTTTATGTTATTACGAAGTGCTCCATTTATAAGGTGATTTCAACTTTAATCCTGATTCATAAATGACGGCATTACCCTGTAGTCTCGCGAACTTTGAATCGAATCCCCCTGCCGGTCATACTGACTAAAGTTTCCCAAGCTTTCCCAGAAAAGTGTCGGTGTGGTACTTTTTCCTTTCCGAATGAGTGCTGGCCGAAGGACGTTATTCCTCAGACATGTGGCAGGCCTAGATTATAGCTGACTGTTTAGTCTATAAATGTAAGCAAACACAAATGTAACTATATCATATTTGTAAGTGGAAGTTACAGAGATATATTCGTATACTGAGGTGGAGGAAGCGTCTAGATTACCTTGTCATAGCTACGCCAAATATCAGAGAATCGCTGAAGAATACACAGAAAAAAAAATATGGCTACTGACCGGGATATGAACCCGGATCTCTCAGTTTCAAATCAAAGTGTGTTGACGATTATACTACCGCTTAACTACGGAAATATTGTATTAAATAATCTTATTATTTTATTTAGGTTATTTAATAAAATAATATCTTTATTTAAAAGTAGAATGGCTTGATTTTGACTCCAGTAGTGAGTAGACGAGACTGACAGAGAGGAAGAGAGAGAATATGTCAAGAGAACTATCTCGGATGTGGTTTTCTTTGATCTTCCTCTGCCTCTGTGTGGAAGTTCATACATATGTATAACAAAAATTCGTGGAGGTGTGTGTGTGTAAGGATGAGTGTGTGTGTGTGAAATCTGAGTGCACGTCAATGCTCCAAACAAATTTCCTTGAAACAGTAATTCTGTTTTATTTAAATCTCATTTATACAAATTTCATTCATACGTAGAACAATATCGACAGGAAAAAAAACAACAAAAAAAAAAACAATTTCGAGAAACAGAACTTGAAAAGCTTGCAATATGAGAAAATGCTAAACTGTGTTTAGTCACTTGAAACTCCAAGAGAAGGAGATGATAAATGGAGAGCTAACCTCAGCACGTGATGGAACGTTGTTGAAATGCGCAACCCTGGAAATGACGTTTGTGGTGTTTGTTTATGCTGACGGCTCACACACTGACATTATTGTTTGTCGCTTTTTATCCTTTATGTTCCCGAGTGTCGTATTTTTTCTGGCGTTCATCATGGTTCCACGTATGGACAAATACCAAAAACTGTTTTTGATTAATTCTACAATTGCTATGGAATGGATTCTAACTGGAGTTTCTGTACTTGGACTGGTAAGTAATTATACTATATTACACCTTGTCGTTTTCACTAGAAATAATTAATTATAGATTCCATGTTATAGACAAACTGATAATTAAAGATTAAATTATCCAGATTATTTATGATGTGAGATGGTAACTGATATTTTTCTGGTATGAAGCATATCAAAGGTTAGAAATCTTGCTGATGGAATAATATTATTGGGCTGGTGCGAATGAAATGACCGCTTTGACACCTGGTGGGAAACGCACCTCAGCAACACAACACGGAGATCGACTGAGGTCACGCGTCTAACGTCACAAACTCTGTATACGTCCAGCAAACAGGTTCAGGTACCCAGACAGAAGGCAGTGCGTGTTGAACAGGGTCGTATGAAAGTGCACCATGGAGAAATCAAAATTGCGAGTGATTTTCTTTATGAATGCAAACTGGAGCATGCTGGACAGCAAGCTCCACCAAAAAGCATTAACAGTGCATTTCTCTGGGTGTAAGGAATAAGCAGGAAGGTTTCCTGCATCGGATTGTCACTGCAGATGAAAAATGGATCTGCTATGACAATCGTAAATGATCAGGACAATTATTGATGGTGATCAACGTCCAGGACGGTGTCCTAAACCACCTCTCCACCCACGGAAGATGTTGTTGCTGGTGTGGTGGTCTATGGTGGGAATGATCCATCATGTCTTTCTCAGGCGAGATGAAACCATCACTGAAGATCGTTACAGTGCTGAACTCCGTGAAATGCACCGCAAACTGGTCTGCCAGCATCCAACAGTAGTCAACAGGCATAGTGTCCTTATGTTGCATGTCAATGTCCACCCACACGTCGTGTAAAGAATGGTGCAGACTTTCCATGAGTTGCAGTATGGAACCCTTTCTCACCCTCCGTATTCCCTCGATTTCTCTCCTACTAACTACCACCTCTCCCGGCATCTCGATCACTTTTAGGAGAGAAGATCTTACCTAATGATCGGGTGGTGCAACATGCAGTTGAGGATTTCTTCGCATCGCAGACTTGACTTCTTTCGCCACGGAATCCAATCCTTGTCTGAGCGATGGCTACAGTGTGCGACCGCAGACGGAAACTACTAATGTATTTTTTTTTGTTTGGACATGACGTATCTGGGGCGGACATTTTATTCGCACCAACCCAATATAAATTTTCATATGTATAGGAAAATTCGTTTTATTTAACTTTTTGCGTACGTTATGCTTTTCTGGGGGATTGTATGCTGTACACTTCAAAGGGTTTGTTAAACGAATCATATAGTTTGTTCATAAATTACGATTGCTTTCTTGTACGACTATGGACAATAATTTTGGCATGTCCTTAGAGAATATTTTCCAAATTTGCAGAGATGTATCTTCTGTGTGTAACATCTATGCAAAAATAAATAAATAAATAAAATTAGGAATAATATTCCCATGGGTTACAAAAATATCTCTCTCCAGGATAAAACCAGGAAACTCTACAACGTGGTGAAATTTTCGGGCTTAGATTTTTTTTCCCCCAGCGAAAAGATTTTATTTTCAAGTATCAACTTTCTTCAATTAAATATCAGGACATATTTTCCACAAACGTTCTTCATGTTATTGTGCACATCTCTGCAATTCAACAAATATATACGATATTTCAATATGCTTATTTTTGTAATAAGAAAAGTTAGTTACAGACAGGCGTCAAACCTAGCTGTACAATAAATCACGCATATAGGCCTCCTCAATGTTGTATTACAAATTACGAAACCTTTTTTGTTTGAACAACCATATACAACCATATACCATATAATCATGACAGCTTCCATATTTAAACAATTTGTATATAATATGTTGTGTTACAACTTACAAATCATGATTACTTCTTTGTTTGAGCGAATCGTAGAGCCTACAGCGACTGTATATCATACTTTCCTTGTTTGAATGAAACATGCAGCTCATGAAAACTTCTTTGCTTGAACTGATCATATACGTTGAGTGCAGTAACAAATCTAGGATTTTGACCAACCCTTGCAAAAAAAAGAGTTAAGACTTGAGTTTACATTAAGTTAAGCGTACTCTTGTACCAATTGTCGTGGAACAGAACTACAATAAAAGTACTTATGCTTCAAGTTCTCCTCCATTGTTTTGATTTGTAGGAAGTTCCTTGAGGCATCCTCATGGTGGTTCGCTCATTCCCGGATAGCTAGCTAATCCTCTTCTGCTCCATTGAACTCCTTAAATAGCTTTTGATATTTTTGAAAACAGAAAACGATTTTTTTCAGCTGAGGCAACTATCACAGTCAAAGTCAAGTACAAAGCTAAAGTTGCTCTAAGCTTCGGAATAACTTGATGCGATGGTGTTGATAACGAAGTGATAATAATTCATAAACTGTCTTTACCTTTGACATTTCTTGTAAACGCCAGTCAGAAAGGAGATAATGGTACAGAAGGACCTAATTTTTCTACTTTGACCAAAATTTCTTACTTAACGTACCCGGAGAAGAACTTTGTAGAGCAGGATTGAAAAGTTTTCTAGAACTCCTAAGGTTGAGAAACAGCTGTCTGTCTGTGTGAGAACGCAAGTTCCACTTTCTATTTCGCAGCCGTCTTCCTTCTTTATATTCTACTCTCATATATTTCATCATCTATTTGCTTTCTTGTAGTTTTTAAAGTCTTCTTTGGAGAAACTGTATTTATTTCAGAAAATATCACAGAAAGATAAAATTGAAGGAGTCCACGAGTTTTGTCAGTCGCTCTGTTTCTAGCACTTCGTCCATGTTTGTGCTGGTCAAGGAAAGTATTTACTGGGACTTTATTACATCTGGGTACCACGCTTTGATAGCTGTAATCGGCTGATGTGAGTGATACAGAGCTCTTTCAAAGTGGCATCTGATTCACCTATCAAAGATGATACCTCTTTATTCTGTGGCCAATGCAATGGAAAGTTGTGAAATAAATATTTATTTTACACTTCTTAGTGCATCGTTGTTGACTCAGGACAAAGGTTCTTCAATTCCTTTTGACCTTTTCTGTAGAGTTAAGTATGCACTACTCATTACATCCCTGATCTCTACACTTAGTTAGCCAAATTTCTCGAGATGATAGTATAATACCAAAGGTTTGAGCCGAGGTGCAGTTGGATTTCGTGAATGTAGTAATTTCAAGAACACTTCTTCAATTGTAATTTGTTTGGCAATCTCATTTTGCAAATATTCGTCCACTTCCGCGAAACTATCACAACGAATGCCAAAATTGATTTGATCTTCCTTTGACAAGTCGTGAATTCTATCTAATAATTAGTAAACAAAAAAAATCTTAATTTTGAATAACAACTGACCCTCCAGTTTTAAGGTCAGGCAAATGAAGGTGACTGATTAACATGACCCTACGGAAAACTGGTTATACCTCATTTTGATAGTCGAAACAGAAAAGAGCATTGTTATTTACGTAAAAAATATAATAACTATTAGATCTTATCTATTAGATATTGTTCGTGGTGGAAAATAAAAAAATGGACAATATAGGGTTTCTAGGAAACCAAACCAACTTATTCGTAATGCTTGCTCTTTAGTCATATCTGTAAAGGCCATTTACATCTTGGCTCCTTGGTTTTCTTAGAGCTCCGACTTCCCCACAGTGCGGGTTTTGTGGTTTGTAGATCATCCTGGCCTGGTTGAATATAACGTTGATAGTTTCCTTGTTATGAACGAATTCCTTCATCACGTTCAAATTGTGATAGCCTCCTTATAACGTACGTCGTTATTGAACTGTCACTACATAATTATTAGCTCTACTATCAATAATGCAATAATGCTGGTTCTTTGAAAAATATTTGATTATTTCTCCTACAGACTGCAGCACTGTACAAATGAAACACAACAGTAGACGTTATTCATTTTAGATGAACGACTGGAAGAATGCGAAATAGAGTAAAAGTAAAGCATTTAACTTTAATTGGGAATTCAAAATATATTAAACAACTTATTACTGTATTGTTTTATATATGCATAAAACGATACCAAACTTTGGTTTAAACATAAAGTTATAAGGGAAAAGAAGAGTCACACTTACAAATCTTAGATTCACATTAATTTCCCACTGCAACTGGACTGGTTTCTATTTAAACAAGTTTGATATAGTTTCTAGCGGATCCCCTCCCCACAAACACATGTTTCTGATTCTATGTTAACTTCACTTTGTTCAAGTGTGTTTTTAACATAAACTATCGCCTCGTAAAGAAGATCCAGCCCCGTAGTCCAGCTAACATTGCGAATTTCGGATAGACATGCAGACTTGAACTCCCCGGCCGACTATCCTGAGTCAGGGTTTCCCTTCCCTATTCCAACCTGAGCCAAAGAAGCCCATAAATAAATTCAAAATTCAACCAAAGTAAGTACAGATAAACTGATTTCAGAATTGAGTCCAACCACTGCATTTATCTGGCCATTTATTTTAAAGTCTAGTGAAAACCTATCCGGCCCTTTTCATTTGGTTAACCTTCACCAAAACTGTAGCTCCTCAAGATGAGCAGGTAGGAAGAAACTGACTTCAGATTTGAAGTAACAGAACTCAAGCTGTTAAAAATGTGGTAACTCTAAAGTTGACAGGTATTTTTCAAATTAATTAGCTTTCTCCATTTTAAAATTTCGTGCTAGTGCCTTGACGAAAACGGGTAGAGAAAAATTTATTTTATTTTTGGGTTCAGCGACGGCGATTTATCCTGCCATTTTTAATTAGGTGACTTAAACTGATAGGTCCGTTTCATTTGGCTAGTTTGTCTCCTTTTCCACCCTTAATTTATACTATCAAGTTATTTATGCTTGTTTATAAACGGTTGATGCATACATTCGTACCGTTTGTTTCTGGCCTGGCAGCACTACGATTGCTAGGAGTTTTATTGTTTTTCATTTGTCATTTGTGTTATTCTTTAGGAATAACAATACTGTTCATAAAGTCCTGCAGGAAACTGCATTTATCTTGAACTCTATAACTTGAAAACTATTAACTTTATTAACAAAACAAATTGTGTGTACTTAGAACAATGTTTAATGTTTTATTTCTGCTTGTTGAAGTTCATCGCCAAAGCTTCAGTTGAGCACCATTCACGTTCAAACAGTGTTGCAGTCTTTTTGGGAAACCGAGAATTGCGTGCTGATGGTGCTCCTCTGGGATATTCAGAATCACATAACTTATTTTGTCCTTCAGGTCGTCCAGAATAGCTGGTTTCTGTGAATACACCTCGGTCTTTACATGTCCCCACAACCAGTAATCGCAAGATGTAAGTCTGTGAACTTGCAGGCCAAGGTCTTAACGAACAATTTCAACAGAGATGGATTGGCCGAAGAGGAACCACACTTTGGCCTACAAGATCAACAGACTTACATCTTGCGATTACTGGTTGTGGGGACATGTAAAGACCGAGGTGTATTTGCAGATACCACTAAATCTGGACGATCTGAAGGACAAAATAAGTGATATGATTCTGAATACCCCAGTGTCCCCGGGGGGTGAGTGGTATCAACGCTTGCTGCCTTGTAATCAAGGGATCCCGGCTTCAATTCCCGTTGGGGACACAAGTGGTTCTGAGCCCACGTTAAACTGTACGTCCCGTCGTTAGTACCTTACCAGTTCGTTTACGACTTTAATAACAGTTCAATCTGAATGTCCCAGAGGAGCACCATCAGCACGCAATTCTCGGTTTCCCAAAAAGACTGAAACACTGTTTGGATGTGAATGGTACACAACTGGAGGGTCGGCAATATACTTCAACAAGCAGAAATAAAACTTCGAACATTGCTGTAAGTACACACAATTTTTTTTGTTAATAAACCTAATAGTTTTCAAGTTATGGAGTTTCAAGTTATAAAGTCCTGCAGGACTTTATAAATACCCTTAAAATATTGCCTTTCCAATAAAAGACAAGATGTGGTAGTATAAATGCGATTTGGTTTGAACTTGGACAATTCTGTTGAGGTGGCATATTCTAAACTATATCCCAATAATCAAATTAAAGAAATGCTCATATTAAAGTTATCATATATATCATAGTTTTATTTACCAACATATCTTATTGTATGTTGTATTGAACTTACTATGAAAACACAACACGTAACCATGATCAGATGTTGAATAATTTGTAACCCATTCAAATAGACTTCATAATTCATTGATATAGATTGTTCTTTTGACATATACTGTACTAGTTTTACATCTCACCTCCTGTGTATAATCCGATAATCATGTGTAGCCTACCAGGGATGTGTAATCATCCCTACCAGGGTTCTACCCAAACAGGTAGTATGTTGCAACTTAATGGCAACAACTAGTGTTAGTATCCCCTTGTCATAATTTATCAGAAATTGAACACTGGTGAAATGTAAGGAACTTTGACCAGTCAACCATTGTGCGACGGTTGCATTCCGTGGTAAAAGGTTAAGAAATTGGCTGTGTGGATACTACTGGACGCTTTAAGCGAAAACGACTGAAAGCTGCTGCTGGACATTTGTGCTACTTTGATTGCTCGTTATCGGTTAGCTTAAGATCAATCATTCCTGTCCCATGATGGTTAACGGTGACGGGAAATGGTGCCTTTATGTCAATACCAAAGAAAGAGGAATGATTGATCTGGTATGAACCCTAAAAAGCAACTCCCCGTTCAAAATCAAGTGTCTATCGACAGAATTTAATTTTTAAGGCAACTTTGACTCAGGCCTTTATCGACAGAAGACAGTGTTAAGCGTCTGGTGGGACAAGCATGGCGTCATGTACTGGGAATTACCTCCCTAAAATGTAACCATCGCAACTGACGTTTGTTGCCAACAACTCAGAGTCCTTGCGGCTGCAATTGAAGAAAAACGAGCGGGAAGACTACATGGAGTGTTGCTGCAACACGATCATACACGCCTCCACTCAACTAACATGACAAAAGGAGTTATCCAAGAGCTTCGTTGGGAGATCCCCTCCACATCCCTGTTATTCCCCCGATCTTGCACTCTCGGGTTTCTACCATTTCAGTTCTCTATCCAACAACATCCAAGAAAACATCTTTAATGACAAAAATGCGCTTCAAACTTATGACGACTTACACTTCCGTTTCTTGTCATTTAAGCTCAAACAGAATATGTCGCAAATGTTCGTTTTTTTCTACGTGACACTCCATTTCATTTAGGCCACAAATGACTTTCTTTAAACCTACAAAAAGTCAAAGCGTATTCACTAGCTCAAGCGCCATTATTGCCAGTGACAAATGACAAACACCCACCCGCACTGTTACCAGACCAAAAACATACGCTACGAATTTATGCATCAACTTGTATAAATTGAGAATTGTGCACATTAAAACGTCCATATCAGATGAAAGAAAGGTAAAATCGTGGCTTACGGAAAATATCTTAAAAATAAAAGAAACTTCAAATTCATTCTTTATTGTTCTCCTATTTCTTTGCTCTTCTGTTTCAACCATGTTTTTATTGCTTCGTCTGTTTATCTTTGAAGTTCGTAATTTACTTTTGTTGCACGTCTTTTTTTTTATCTTGTTCTGTGCTTATTCGTTTCCATTTCGTTACTTCTTTTTCATTTTTCTCCAATATTAACAGTAACAATTCGTTTCTTATTGTTCTGTCTGCTTCACAATACCCTATCATCCATTTCCGCTGCAGCAAGTAACCAATAATTGAAGTGATCCCACTGTTCTTGACTAATTTTGTCTAGAGATTTTTTTTTTAAAAAAAAGCTCGTTTTCCACGTTTTTGTAGTTTCGCCAGTGACTAATTTGTGTACTACTTCTACTCGCGTTTTTCAACTTTGATGTCTACCTATGTTACAACCACATTATGACCAGAATAAAATGTCGACTTCTCAGGAAGGAATTCCACATTTCTTAAACTTTCCGAATCCTTTCCTGCATTACCACATATTCAAACGAAAATCTTTGCTCATTTAGGGATTCTCATCTATACTGTCTCATTTAATGTTTAAATCATATGTTTTATCCATGATCATTGAGTATTGGTTACTAAAGTCAAGTAATCTTATGATCTTCAGCATGATATGTTAACGTTCCATATGAGCTAGCCGAAGTAATTAATATTGAATAGAGTAAAGGGGGGGAGGGCTAGAGTACATATAAATGACAGCCACCATGATGGCCGTTACAATCTCTGGTATCTATTTGTTTTGTAGGTTTTCCTTCTACTTTCCAATCTGACCCTTCATCTACTGCTGCATTGCACTCACAACAACACATCCAGATACTCGTTGTTTAATTCGATCTTTTCTTCTGTATGCTTGTGTGACTTACTAAGTATTATAATGTAGCGGCGCAAGTTACGGATTTGAGATCACGACTAAAAGAGACTGCGTAAGTTAAAACTATGTAAACCATCCTGATTGAGATATTTGTCTGTACCTTCATTCGAATCCTTTGTTGATATCTTTGAATACGAACCCTGGCCGCAAATTTTCACCATCTCTTCCTCCAGAAGTTCTCGCTGAAGGATGTCATCCCTGGTTAAAGTTGTAGCCTCTGTGTTTAGTGGACCGAAAAAATGTGACTTTATTCTAATTAAATTTTATCTGTGTATCTGTCACACTATAATACAGGCTAACGTATCAACCAAAGCAATAAGGAAGAAACTGATTTCAGGTTTCAGTTTCGAGACCTCGCTTTGCGTAATCAGTGATTCTGCCAGACCCCCCTGTGGAGGTGTCACCCCCAAATTCTCGAGTGCGCTCCTAGATTAAAAATGATTACGGTAAAAAATCGATAGAAACCGTGTAAACTTCGCTTACACCTTCCCAATTTTGACTTTACACCGCCCCCCCAACTGAAAATCCTGGCGGAATCCCTGTTTACGTTTTTAATCTGATAAAGCTACAACCCCCTTTAGTATTTCTGCACCATATGCACTCAGTTACAGCGGATAAATGAAAACAGGTAAGTAGTCAGTCAGACCCTAGTTTGAAGGTACCATCCTAGCAGTAGTCCTTGCCCTGGCATTAGTAAGGAAAGACCTTGAAGAAAAAATCAGTCAGGATGGCCGACTGCTGGGCTTGCTTTCTTGAACGTTTACCCACTAAATCTCATAAAGCTCATAACAAACAATTGTTTTAATTGTTCCTATCCGTTCTTTCAATAGATATGGAGTTGTCTTATTAACTTTCCTTGGAATTTATTCATTATAGTGTTTTTTTAAAGCTGGAGAAGAATTACCAGACCGCAGCATTTCTTTCAAAATACAATCCTTTGTTCTTAATCTGTTAAATATTTTTCCATTCGTTCGTATTTAAAAACGAATAGAGTAATACCTAGTCTTACAAGTTAGTAAGTTGTTCCATTTGTGAAGTGCTGCTATCTGTTGGAGTAATGAGCAACTATTACTGATCCTTCATGTAACTCCCTTTAATATTGATTTTAGTGTTTTTACATTTCTCCTGCAGTGGCGCTGCACTGTTTTATCTTTAAACTGTGGCATCTTGCATTTTCTTTCCTTTTGTTTTACATAATTAATTAGTCTTGAGAAAATATAGATGTAAGAAGCTTGTTGTCCATAACAACAATGATAAGATAAAAAGGTAAAATGAATTTTATGGGCGGTGACAGCACTATGGATTACGCCCGTCCCGAAGTAACAACAATAAAGAAGAAAGAATAACATAAAATCTTAAGTTTTAGGAATAATGATTTTCTTGTAATTTTATTAGTGTCGTTAAAAAACTTTTTTTTTTTAAATACAAGTTTTATATTCTTTTGCGAGACTTCTAGCTGATGAATGACTGCAGTTTTTATTTTTTGAAATTTTGTTTCTGAATCATAGATAGGGCAGTATTCCAAACTTGTTTTATCAAATGCAAACAGCCGAGCGGCCATAGATCAGTTGGTAAAGCGTTGGCTTTGCATTCAGGATGTTTTAGGTTCGATACCAGTGGCCGACCACCTGGACTGAGTTTTTTTTTTCAGAATTTTTCCTCAGTCACACTAGACAAATGCTGGGATGGTATCTACAATTTAGGCCCTGGCCGAATCGTTTCAGCATTCTCTTCCCTACCCTGTTCTGACCTGAGTCATCGATGTCTAAAGGCCATAAATTCAATGCGAATACCCTGAAGCTGTTAGACACCTTTCTTAGGTAGAAATATTGTCCGGGTTCTTTTTCTGATAATGTCCTCTTTTATACCACGCTTCTATTAACTTGGTCGGTCTGTCCGGGTTTGTTGTCCGATTCAAAAGGGTTTCTGCCAGGATTTCTAGTTTAAGGGGTGTAAATCCGAAATTGGAGGCTTAGCAGGGTTTAAGTAGAGTTGTTAAGTCGACTTTTAACCGTAAACATTTTCAAATTCTGGGCTGTATTGGAGAATTTGGGAGTGACATTTTCGTCGGGGGTTCTGGCAGAAACGCTCGGTTCAAATCTTGTAATAAAATTTTCACCCACTTGTCATTCTCCATTTGACTGTAAACTTTGTAGGCTTGTGTGTGCCTGTTGACTGTGCAGAAAATAATTATTAAGAATTCTTAAATCCAAGATGGCTGCAGCGTTAATTTGGATATGTCGCCTTCTCGTTACAAGCGCATGACTGTTCCGCAACCCACATGACTTAATTGCTTTTCAACGTTGCGTATACCATTCAAGAAAAACGGAACTTCAGATAGCACATGATCATAGGGTGCTGTATAATATAAAAACGGATTATTAGATATTAACCAGTAAAGAAAGAGTTGTCACGTGTCTGAGCCCACTTTAATAGAACTATATGACTTGTCTTCAGATACTCACCAGATTGTTTAGAATGTTGATAATAATTCAACTAATCAACCAAAAATTAAGTAAACAGCATTAAAAACATACTTTTATTTAAAATGCACTAGGAAGGAGAAATCAATTTTTGAGCTCTTTGTAACTCTTAAGACTTGTGTGACTAGAAATAAACGCGTGGGCGCGCTTCTAGCAAATTATTAATAGTAACAGTCGTGATTACTATTGTCAGCCGTGATGACTATTATGTAATATTAACATCATTTTTTATGAACGCTCCAGTCTCCACACAGACATAAATAACAAGACTATCTTGAATTAATATGCGTCTCATATTGGTATTATCTAATTCTAAATGAAATTTAAGATAATTAATTTAAATATAAATTTATATTTCAATTCATTATTGACACAATACAATAAAAATGACGAACGGAAAATCTGTACATAAATATATGTATTTATTGTCATACTCACTAAATCGTTTAGTCAAGCATACGAAAATAGTGATAACAGAGTTTCGTTCAATATTTGGTATCGTTTTGTCAAATATATTGATGTTTGGTGTAGGTTACGAAATAGAATCTGAAGTATTTTATGATGGATTTTCTTATTCAGTTTCATTTTGTATAATCATCCACCATTCTGGCCAAAATACCTTTGAATTTGTCTTTTATTCTGATTAAACTATGGTGTCGCATATTATACGTCGGTATCCAGGGATGTAATGGGAGGGTATACGGCATATACCCACCTCAATTTTTTAGACCGTATACTCACCTAAAATTTATGAAATGCGCAGGTGTATGCGATAATAAATTAAATGTATCGTTGTAACGAGAGAAGTGTATACTCGTATAAAATTTAGCATTACATCTGTGTCGGTATCTGAATTATTAAGTCCTTGCTTTGAATTCGATATGAAAGTAAATTTTCAATAAATTGCCTATCCATGTATTACTTTTTCTTCATACAAGGATTCAATTTGGAAGTGTTTGCACAAATATTCGTACCTATGAGTGTAGTATAGGAATTTAAACCTAGAACTATAAGTTGAGAAAAGGTTTTTGAATTGCTTCAATTTTCTCACAATCAGTTTTGGTTTTGGAATAACACATCCCCATAGGATATTTAATCTTTGGTACAGCACCTTATATAACAATATTTAAGTTCACTTTCGGGTAATTTCACTCGATTAGTTGAATATAAAACTTTTTAATATTTTTACACTGCAAGGTACTAACATTTGTATTCTTTGAACTTTAAATTATGCTCGAATATAATACTCAGATCTTCAATGGATTGTACTTTA
This sequence comes from Lepisma saccharinum, assembly GCA_022664845.1. Lineage (NCBI taxonomy): Eukaryota > Metazoa > Arthropoda > Insecta > Zygentoma > Lepismatidae > Lepisma > Lepisma saccharinum. The sequence goes on from JAGDQP010009609.1 coordinate 50,636, forward strand.
AGTATGTTAGTTGCCAGTGCACTTAGGGTTGCTATTCGTCCGGGAATAGTCTCCAAAAGACCTATTGTTTGGTAATTTTGATCAAACCTTTTTCTATGTAGGCGGCACGAGTTCGAAATTTGCTCACAGCGGCCATACTGACTGACGTTTCCCGCAAATTTCACTTAGTCACACCAGACGAATGCTGTAATGGTACCGTACATTACTGCCAGAACTGCTTGATTTGCTTCACCTACATACAGAGTAAGCACTTAGACAAAGACGGATTGTAGCGCAGAGTATGGTCAGGGGTTCAAATAACAATTCACTCATTCACACATAAATCAGATGTAGATTATGTTTGTACATATATCCATCTTCCTTGGTCTAATGATTATGATCGCAGACTTCTGGAGTCACTCATATCCAAGTCAGTTGACCGCGGTAGTCGTGTGGTATGAAGCGTCAAGCCAGCGCCTGCAATGTTCTGGGATCTAATCCAGGTTGAGCGTGGATGTTTGTGGATCTTAACAGCTATAAGAATCGAGGCGGTCCGAAGTCATTAAAATGTCCTAAAATACGAAGTTTAAAGAAGTTTTTCAGGTTCAAGTCCTGCTTCTGACAAGTTTTCTTTAGTTTTACCAAATAAGTACTTGGGTGGTACCTACACAAAAGGCACTGGTGGCTATCCTTCTCCGGTATTTAAGAAAGAGCTTGCGAAGATGACGTGATTCAGAACTTGTGATGGACATGGAAATTCTTCGAATACTGAGGAGGCTTAAAGATATACTGGATGTTGGATGAAAGAATATTTTGAGTTTATGGTTAAATAGCATGGGCTAGAGGTTGCAAACTCATAGGATCTTTCAGGCAAGATCTTCCTAGGAATATATAGTTTACAGGTTTATTATTATTTCATGTCTTTTGAACTTAATATTTGAAAAATTTTCTCTCTATACAATCACCTCATTTGTCTGGCAGTTTTCAAAAGTATGCGGGAGCCATTTTAGGAAGACCACATAATATGCTATATATTTGAGAACATCGATTATATAAGTAGCTGTAGATACTCATTAATGCTTACGTTCATGCTGGTAACTAAAGATTACCATGGGTGGGGAAGATCGCGGGAACACGTGAGAATGTAGGTCGAGTTAGAGATAGAGAAAATCAGTTTATTTAAAGGATTTTTTTTTTCCTGAACGTAATTTCATTCTGAGCCGCGAAATAGAATTAGTGTTCCCGACTGGTGTACGCTTTGTTGAGGTTTCTCAGAACTTTTTTTTTTTTAGATAGTGTTAGCAGCAAAGCACATGAGTGTTGCTATGTCAACATCAACTTTTTATTTATTTAAATCCACTGGAATGTAAAAATAAATCTTGCACAACTGGTACATGCACCATAATAAATTTACGACCCCCTGCTATGAACACTTACACCTCTGCAGCAAAGCTAACTGAAACAAATGTTTAATTTGGAGGAATGTGGATCTTAAATTGAGCCTCGTGTGCGGGCATCCTCTCTCTACCTTCAGATTTCATTATTCATTTCCGACTAGTGGTGATTCACAGAGTATGACGGAGTCGTCGTAGCTCAGTGGTAGAGTATGGGCGAAACATTCGGAACGTGGTGGGTTCGATCCCAGCGGCCTACTGACTGAAATTTTCCAGGATTTTTCCTCAGTTACACCAGTCAAATGCCGACATGGCATCTTCAACATAGGCCCTGGCCGACACGTTCCTAAATCCTTTCCCCTCCACTATCCCGACCTGAGCCTTAGATGCCTAAAGGTGCCATCCGATGCCTATGCCAGGCTAAAGGCCATAAATAAAATTTAAATTCAGAGTCACAGAGTATGAACAGAAAACATTTGGATCGACATAGCACGGGCATTTCGTTATATAGAGGAAACTCAATGGTCCTACTGATGTAACTTTGATAGCAACAATCAATTTTTTTCTTCTCATGTTAATTAAAATGGTTTTTTGTCGAATATAAACAAGCCCATCTAATATTTAATTAAAAGAGTACAGAAGTGAAAAAAGAAAATGAAGAATAATGGTAGCTTCTTCTTTCTACTCCTCCTCCTGTTACGCTTCAGACCTACTTAAAATTCGTGTTATATCTTCTTAATTCAAATCCTATAACGATTTTCCCATCTAAGACCTTTTCTTTTCTTTCTCTCTTTTTTTTTTTTTTCAAAAAAAGAACATCAAGTTGGTTTCACAAATGGGGTCTCTAAAATCAGGACGTATTACTAAGAATTTTCTTTTGTGTTAGCATTTATTTTCAAAAGTATTCCAAGAAGACAAAGCGTCTCACATACGTATTGTAGAATTACTAGTTACAAATATGGATACTTAGTATTATGTTTATAAATTTGGACATCTATTTTCTTTCAATTAATAATGTAAGAAAGATGGAGGATCCTTAGCGGTAGAGATGGGTAAAAAATAACGTAACTGTTATTTTATAATAGCTAAATTTGTTTTAATTGTTATAACTGTTACTGGTTAATTATAACAGTTTAGATTTAACAGACGAAATTGTTTGTTATCTTGACTGCCAAGCCAATGTTTTTGTTTCTACCACTGATAAGAAAAGGTAGGTATGTACTATTTTTGCAGGTGTTACTTGTTATTTTTATTCCTTTTTCGACAAGAGTACGCGGCAGCCAATTCGAAGAATGACGAGAGTAGCCGATCGCTTAGATTTTGGGATTGGGGAAGTGAGGTAGGGTATATGTCTTACGATCTTATCGCTATAGTCTCATGCTCAGCGGGCAGTAAGAACTTTACTTTTTTATAGTGCTTAATATCTGCCCTTTTGTTTCTTCGATTTTAAACATTTTAAACTATGCTCGGAAACAGTTAGGGTAGGAAATAAAATTAGTTTTTTTTTCATCATACTCAGGGTGTGATAGTGAAGCTAAAGATATATAATGTACACCATGTAGGGAGCATTAAAACAAGAAAAAGTTTGTTTTAAGAAATTTGAAAACCAGATACTTGTTTCGGAGCTAGAGGCATGCAAAACTACACAGCATCGTCACAAATGACATCTGCAGAAATACAAACCGAGCCGGTTTAGCAAATCTAAACCGATCTTCTTTTAGTTTCTCCAGATGTTCCAGTATGTGCGGAAATGAAAATCATGCATATAATAGGCGAGTTGGATTCGGAAGCTTGATGCGGAAGGACAGACGTAGTGCGTGACGATCTAGGATGTGAAAGCGGTTTTCGTAATAATTGTCATTGGCGGCAAACCAGGCTGTGTGGGCATATGATGAAGGGTCGAATGAATATCCTAATATGTATGTTGGATGGTTTATTGAATTTATATTGAATGTTTTAAATTCGTAGTTTGGCGGTTATTGAAGAGGGAAATCTTGTAAAGCGTTTACATGTGCTTAAGCATTTTTGTAACAAATCGACTCTGTGTTCAACTTAGAACTTTAAAAGTGAGGTTTCTGGTATATTACAATTAAATATTTAACAATATTTAAAAGAGATATTTTTAAATGCAGAATAGTAAGTTATTTACTATGTTGTTGAGCATCTAAAATACTAGCGCAATCTGTGACATAATTTCGTAACCATTTCTGAAACCTAATTAGCAGTATTGGAAAGAGAATTGCGGCAAATTCCAGGGTAATAATTTTATGAGTTTGCGTTTTCGTAAATCCAGGAGGATTGCTGCCATATATCTCGGTGTTCCTGAACTCTTACCCCAACCAAAAACATGATATAGGTCATGAGGGGTGTGACTTTTTACTTTCCTATACCGTTATGAACATATACAGAGATATTGGAATGCCATACAGATTATTTTTCAGATAGGTTTACATACTTTAAGGTAGAACATTTTCTCGAAAATACAGAGACAAGTCTTTGTAGGTGTGGGACGAGAGAATAATCTTTCCACCTGCCTAAAAAAGGAAGGTTAGAATGCACTATTAACGCTGAAGTTTGCTTACTTTTCCAGTTTTCCAGTAGAAATAGGTAGAACCATAGAAAGTACTTTCAGTAATCGGATAGGAAGAAGCAGTAACTAACGTAGGCCCCTACTTACTAACTACATATTCCTCATGGATGAACTTAATAATAGAAATAAAAAAGTGAAAATATAGTTCACGATAGACTTATCGAAATTGAATATTAAAGAATGACTCCGCGCAAAAGAGATAAAAAAGAAAGAAGAGGAAAATATCTTTTTTTTAGTGTTGGTTCCAAGCCATTATGTTGGCTGTCCAAAGAAGAAAACGGTGATGGATGATACATTCCGTGCATAACCCAGCATCCTATTGCAGCTTTCTTGGCATCTGTTACGTAATCATTGTAGCCTTGCGTTTGGAGAAGAGTAGGGGCGGAATGAGGGGTAGTAGCTTCGTCCTCTTTCAACTTAACTTATTCTCAACTCTGTCGACAGTATCACTCTCTCTTTTTCCCTTACGCCTATTGAGTGATTTGTTCTATGGTGATAAATCATATATTCTTTGTTGCATTACTTTTTCTTTTTCTCTCGTCCAGAGTCAAAGGAAAATGGTGACTTCACTAAAGAGAGAGTAAGTAAGACCATTGTTTTCAAGGATTATCCTATCTATGCAACAAGATGGCGATAACACTTCTAAAGATTAATTTTCCTTTTCTTACTCTCTTTTTATAGTGCGTGGTTTCAATGCGATCTACACAGCAAAAAAGGGGGGAGGGGAGGTGCTAATTTAACTACTATGCTCTGTATTACCAGAGTTGTTTTAAATTTTAACATAACACCTGTGTTGGAGCAACTCAACCTAATTTCGTAGTATATAGTTAAACATTAAGCACCGATGGACTTTTAGTATTGTCATTTCTTGTATTTCACCATAACTAGAAAGTTAACGCTATAAAAACAGCATAATATATTCTCACTGTTTATAAAACTAAATAACGACTGATTATTAAGAAATAAACGAAATCTTAATTAATTTCGTTTATCACTCATTTGTAATGAACGTAACCGCAAACAGACTCCAAAAATATCAGATTTATTACTTTAATTGTACATCAATGAATAGTGAACTTTCATTATTTTCTTTTTTTTTTATTATTATTTCTTTACTGAAGTGTGTTCCATATCTGAAACTCCTTTGTTCATAGCCATCTTTTAATCCTAACGACTCTTTCAAATCTACCTTTAATTACGTCCTCGACGATTAGGTGAAACTTTTAGGTGGGAAGTGTTTAATCGACGGTCACGTTGACTACCAAACAACACACTTCATTTAGATGTATCTATGACCTTTTGTCTGTCAGATATATTAAGAATAAAGTTTATCTTTGTGCAAGCACTCTCCTTGAAAAGGAATAAGAAAGATAGCGGATAGGGATCATATTCTAGGTATCAAACAGGCATTTACGTGTTGTAACTTGAAGAAACTAATGCGAAAACCGACAACGAGAAAAACAGTTGAATTTTTCGGCAGTAGGCATGAAATCTCCGTGCCTCTTCTGTGTCAATCCGAAGGTTACCATTAGATCACAAGGGCTGTTGATTAAAACTTTCTTTTTATGGAGCCTATTGCCAGTTACACTAAAAAAAATGGGCAAGAAGTGCACTTTGTTTTACAGTGTAAGGTTTCAGAGCATTACATAAAAATCTTCGTTACTCTGTCTGTGAAAGAAGGCAGTAAGAAAGGTGATCGACACAGGACAGCATCCGTCGTCTGTAACTTAGTAAAATCTCAGCCGGGAGATGATGGCCGGGCTTTCGGAAAATATTTTCGCTGAGCCACTCCACTTGAAAGTACTGGGATGACTGTACGAAACTAACAAGCTACTGAGAAATTTCGATAGTATTTTGTTTTCTTGTGGTATTTCAACATAGTTCTTTCTCTCGGTCATTGTATTAATTTGCCCTCTTTCATTTGTTATCAGTTTTTTTTTTTACTTTTTCCTCTTTGCTTTTCCGGATTCATTTCTTCATTCTTCCAATCTTAGTAGCTTATCGCTTTTCCTTTCCTTTCTCGTCTATTCTTGGTCTTCCTTCGTGACTTTTTACTGTAGAGAAAATGAATTAAAGAGGAGGAGAAGAAGGTCATCCATCACATAGATGAGACAGTTCATTCGTTCCTTGCTCTTGCTAGGAACTACAAATCTTTTTTTTTAAATGTTGGATTCATAAAAAAAAAAACATTGCTTGTCCGACTACACACACTACAAAGTTCGTGTTGAATCGTCAGATCAAGAAAGAATATTATTTGGAACAGGTTTTAATAATATTACTGTAACGTGGCAGCTACTCTTTAAAAAGTACAATTCCTTTGCAGACCTCAAATGAGCACTTGTTGTTTACTTTTTTCATATCTCACCGTTGCTTGCCATATTTTCTTCGTGTGCTTTTTCAGAATACGGTTCGCCTTGGCGATAAAACTCAACTACCAAAACAACAGATTTGTCACTTTTCTGCCTATATATTGTGGAAGTTTAATGCAAAATAGATCAGTTGGGATTTTCAGATCATATTGTAAACAAAATATGTAGAGGAGGTGTTTTAGGATACTAAGAAGTAAGTGATCAATAAGCGTTCAATGGGCTGCGGTGGATCAGTGGTAGAGCGCTTACCTCTGGTGCTTGGGATCATTACTTCGATTCCTGCTCATGCCACGTGGGCTTTGTGTGAACAAACACCGTTTGTGTTGGTTTCCTCGGGTTCTCTCATTTCCTCCCACTTTCTTCATGTCACCAATTCCCTCATCATCATCCATCCGGTCTGAGCCAAAGGTGCCTAAAGGCCTTAAAATTAAATTCAAAATTCAAATAGGCGTTCAGTCAGAAAGATCAATCTAAACTCTTCATACTTATTGTACTCGTTATTTAGTCATCTTTAACACAAAGCTAAAAAAAAGAAAAAAGATTGACCAAAGATATGTACAGAAAACTGTAAGATAAACTTATTATTTTTTACAGTATACAGTACAAAAAGTTGAGTGCGAGTACTATTATTGCATTACAAATGCTATGTATTCAAACGCGTACAGGTTTTCTTTCGGAGTACAATACATTTATTTAATAGGTGCTTAGTACCTTAACTGGTTAAAGCGGTAGACTTAATATCGAGATAACTCGGGTTCTATTATTGTTTCTGCCACCATTTTATTCTTTTCATAGGCAACCATAATGACTTATTTTTACACTTCTAAATAACATGAACAAGTTTTATGTAAATTATAGCAAAGAACTGAGCGCTGCGATTCTATTAATAACCGCTAACGCTCCGAAAACTATTAACAATTAACTTTGGTTATGGCCTGCTTCTTTATTTCAATAGAGCGCTAACTTCCTAGCGCGTTATGCAACCCAGTATGGCATAATTGTTATGCGAGGTAACATATGTGCTCCGGATATATTTTTAGAAAAGGCAACAACAAGGGGGTTTATATAAAAGCTGTCAAGAATATTAATCCGATGTAGAACTATTAAAAGGAGTGCTTTGAAGGTCTCATTTGTGGTGAGCAAAGAAGTTGATTTTTTACAATGAACAAGAGTTACGGATTCTCTTGGTTACTTTTTTTTTAAAGAATATATTTGGGAATTGACAGCATTTTGATTTTCGCCAGTAACGCTACTCACAATTTCCTAGTTTCTCTTTTACTTTTTCCAGAAAACGTTTCTGACTTTTTCCAGGAAACGTTTCCGACTTTTCCCAGGAAACGTTTCCGACTTTTCCCAAGAAACGTTTCCGACTTTTTCCAGGAAACGTTTTCGACTTTTTCCAGGAAACGTTTACGACTTTTCCAGGAAACGTTTCCGACTTTTTCCAGGAAACGTTTCCGACTT
>JAGDQP010009610.1:0-58429 GCA_022664845.1 Lepisma saccharinum
TAAACCCCAAAGTTGGGATATAAATGGACATAAAATACAGCATTTTATGTATCTCATAAATTCTTCCCCCTCTGTGGAAAGTATACAAATCGAACACTGTAAGGATGAAAGCGGATGATGGAGCTCTCTTTTATTCTAGATTTTTTTTGTAGGTAAACAATGAATATTTTGTGGATAAATCTACCACTTTTCTCTTGCAAGTATTTTCTCAGTCCTTCAGGAAGATGTCTTTTTCTTCTTGCAATAAATAAACGAAGATGTCTGTTTGGTTTGTCCAGGGTTTGTCCCTCACAAATATTTGTCGAAAGGTAGGCATTACCACTACCAGCACAATACTTTCCTTCTAACAAAAACAATCCAAATACATTGCTAAAACAGAAACCATGAACTAAAGAAGTCATAAATTTTACCATTGTTCGTGTTTTGAGTTCCCCTTGTGGATGTTCCCCTTATATAATGAAGGATATAATTTCTTATCGATTGCGTAATTAATGTCTTTGGAAACAGCAAAAAATAGCAAAATAGCGCAAAAATATAAAGATAGTACTCCATTCTCAAAAAAGTCCGAAGCTTTTAGCTCTTTTTCTTAATGTAATATGTACGCAAACGTTTTCCTCTAATTTGATAATTTTCTTATGGGAATTTGGATTATACTTATCCGTATTTATAAGAAGAGAATACAACGTACAGTGTTGAAATTGTACCTTCAAAATGAGATGCATCATATTGATGGCACTATTCAGTCACTTTTGCGAAAGAACGAAATGAAAGCATGATTTGCCTTAAAAATGTGTTAACAAGAATCCATGTTAAATTGAACATCAATTTTCCGGCCGCTGCGGCTAACTCCATCTCACTCTTAAACTATAAAAACAATAAAAATATAAGGGCAGAAAAGCTAATAAGTACACCAACTGCCGGAAAATTGGTACCACATTGATTATTGATTATTTAACATGTTGATACCAATGAACATACTTTATAAATGGAAAGTATTATAATAATCATAACTATTATAATTATCATCAATAAAATGCTAATTTCATGTATTACTGCCACCTCTTTCTATCACATGTTCTGTAAACTCCTGAAAATAACACCTGGTATAAATATAAACAGTATACTGCAATGTAGCCTGTTTAAAACCTAAATAACTTATGGAACACCTGCTTTTTGGGTGCGATTCATGCTAGTATGACTGAAGTATTATAGAACAAACAAACTTTGTTCCGTTATTTTGGGGTTTTACTGTATATTATCGGGCGATTTCCAGTAGTACACTACTCACCATCTTTCAATTACTATTTGCAAATAGCGAAATATTAACTAAAACAAAACTTATAGCTCATTATTATGATTACTAATCAATTTATCACATATTAGCACAGCGGGACAGCTTATACGAACGTAAAGTTATGTGAAAGTTTTCTTTTAAATGTTAAATTAAAAGTTTTCTTTTAAATGTTATTTACTTCACTTGACATGCTCTCCATATTACGGTATATAGCACGGCGGCAGTTTCATATGGAAATGGTCAGAAAACTGCATTTAATGGAACAAGCATGGGCTTCTGGTTTATGGTAGGTATTGTTGACGTGGGAGATGCTTATTGCACAGTAGCACAAGACGAGGAATCGTTCTAAGATAGTGGTAAGATGACCAGATAAGTTATCCTGTGGTGGACATAATACACATAATAATACTTCTCTTGCGTATGAAAAATAATTCCTTTTTGACACATGGTTTCTTTTCCCCGGTCGTGAAAAATGATAGTGTACCACAGAAAGACAATGAGTGAATCCTTGGAGAGCAAACTTTATCCACAGCTAATTGCAAAGTGTATCCACAGCTCTTTGAAATCCTTGGTCATCATTGCCTCAGAGTATGGTATTGCGAGAACGACTACATCAGTGTATATCATGCGAATACTGACAGTGTGGCTTCAATGCTACACTACCTTAGATAAATAATAAAACAGTCTGATATCTGCTACCTGATGCTGACAGTCCTCTGCCATCAAATTCTGCATTCGATTTTACTTCAACAGAATATGTAGGAACAAGCATTGTGTTCTTATGGCCTCACACTTGACTTGCTTTTCTAAAAGCAGATTGAATTTGAATTTTATTTAAGACCTTTAGGTAATTTTGGCTCATCCCTAATGGATGATGAGATATTTGGTAGAATAAAGAAAGTGGAAAGAATGGAAGAACCTTGAGAAAACCCACGCACACGCTGTTTGTCCATCACAGATCCAACATGTCAAGAGCAAACAGGTGAGGCCTTATGAAAGTAGTTGCACTTCCGAGCTGCCATATCACCTTAAGCTAATTTAGCAGTCAAGGCATGGTCACTAAGTTGTGGAACACAATTCCATATTTTGTACTCTACTTCCTTTCTAGCTACATTACGTAAAGCTTGTCCTTCTTGAGACGGTTCTCCGCAAAAGAAACAAATATTGGAAAATATTTGCTTCGTTCGCTTCGTGGGCGTACAGACTTATTGGGCGGTGTAGTAATTTCTTTCTTCTCTCGATGCCGCGGTCGATACAATTTTCTGCTGTTTATCCTCAACGGCATGCCTTGCTCTATTTGATGATGTTTAATAAGAGTTTCTGCATTGGCCAAATCCTATTTTTCCATTGGTATACATTGCTTCACTTTGGTACACAACCCAGCTCATAAAACTTAGTAATGTTTCTAGCAAGTGATTCGTATAAATAACATTTGTCACTGTCCCGTTTATTCAGTGCAGGAGACACTAAAGAGTCCTAATCACCACCACATCCTTGGCATATAACACATGGCTGCCAAATCAATGATAACCACGAGTCCGTGTCTTAGCGGACATCAGCAGAGAATATCAGGAGGTAACATGAAAACTCTACGTGTTCATCAAAGCAAATGTTTCAGAAATGAGGGGAAACAATTTTAGGTGTTTTCTGGAGGAACTCTGACCTGGATGGTGCTAATTGAAGTAAATTGAGGTATAAATCTCCCAGTAAACTTTATTCAATTTCTGTTTCATGAATGTTTGAATACCTCCAAACCAAACAAATTTGCACATGAGCGGTGGGAGCTTTTAGACTTGGGAGGTTTCGCACGTTAACTCCTTATTTGAACTTCCTTGCTGCCATTTGACGTTTGATGATCAAGATTATAATTTAGAGAAAGTACAACTTTAATTGTTCTGTTTGTAACAAATATGTAAAGAACAACAAATTTCACAACTAGTACGGTTGCATTCAATGAAACTTTCAAAATGTTCATAATTTTGAGAACTTTAAAATGAGAACTGTTTGACGTAGAATATCATTTCTGGACTCGTTTGAAAGGGATTTTGATACTCTACAACTTTGGTTAGGGAACCCTAATACATAAATGCTGTATTTACCTGAATATGAATGAAGATGTGTAAAATGGCAGTGTCGCGAGCAGCCATTTTGAAAATGGCGGCTATCTTGGATTCCTAGGTCAAATTTCGAATGCCTCCATATCTAAATTTTATCATGTCAATAGCACCTACCACATACCAAAAGCCCACGCTTGTTTCATTAACTGAAGTTTCCTGTCTCTGTGCTGCCGTATTATGAGCATTGAAAAGATCAAACAATAGTATTGGATATGTAGTTAACCAACACATTACATATCAAAGAACCCTTACATTAACCTAAATATCTAATCTCTTAATATATTATATGAAAGATATTATAATTTACTAATTAATAACAATTATTTAATAGAAATTTAATTATTACTTTTTTAAACAGAATACGATTTAAAGTATTTTTTTAGATCCTTGCAAAGCTTTCTATCAGTAAAGTGTTATTCTTGTAGTCTGTAGACGCATTATACGTTTCAACATACAATTTAATTTTGATATGAGTACAATAGTTCTATATATACGAGTATTTCAAATGTTACATTCAAAAATACGAGGTACGTTTTCCAAATGATATGTATACTAAGATAGAAAGTGAATATTTCAGGGTATTAAGACTTATGCGACTCGCGGTTTGATGTCGAGGACCTTGCGAAGTCCAACCTCGCGGAATTGAACAATGTAATGAACACCTACTATGTAAAGACTTTGGTAAACTTTATTTTTATATAGGCCAGCCTATTAACTTTGGACTTCGGGCCGTCACGATTTGCCCTTTAGCCATTAAAATCCACACCCATGCCCTGCCGGGACTCGAACCCGGGACTTTCGAGTCGTTGGCCTACCACCGTAGGCCGCACGGCTACCCGGCCGGAACCTACTGTGTAAGACATATCTATCGAACATTTCGGATAAATGAATAACGAACAAATAAGAACGGCAGTGACTAAACAGTATAGCGCTCAACTCTGGTGCTGGTGATCGTAGGTTCGATCCCTGCTCATGCCATGTGGGCTTCGTAGAGGACAAACACCGTCTTCGTGAGTTTTCTCGGGTGCTCCCGATTCTCCCTTCTTTCTTCATTCCACCAATTCATACCATCATTATCCATCTGCCCAAAGTTGCCTAAGGGCCTTACAAATTCAATTCAAATTTAATTCAACGAACTAATAAACATCCTATCTATTTCAAAATAAATAAATTCTTAATTAGAATGAGCACTTTAGTCAGATAAGGGCTGTTTGGTTGGATAGTGAATTATCTCGTAATACGTAGTTGTTCATTTTAAACTGAAGTTTTGCATCTTGAAAAATGATTTTTATATTATGTATGCTGTGTGCGAATGTAGGGGTGTGGGTGGGATTTCCTGTAGCAATTAAGCATTCCCGCTGATCAATGTTTTACATCGCTGCTGCGGATAACATTCTTCCCTTGAATCTTAGAGTCGAAATGATGTTTAAAAATTGGAACAACACTTCTTTGTTTGTCCAAACTTGATTTCTTCAAAGCTACAGCTGTTTTTGAAACCGGATTTAATTATAGTATGTAGGAAAATTCATATGCAGAAAATTATTTTTCATATTCTTGATTTCTAAGATTTGCAGAACTTATGGGCTACGATTTCAGAGCCCATAAGTTCTGCAGCCGATAGCATTAACATGCTAGCTAAAATTCACATCCACGTTTCATCCGGGATTCGAACCCAGAACTTTCGACTCGCTGGCTTAGCGCCCCAACCCGCACGGCTACCGGGACCACACCATTTTTTCTCTCTGTGGTGTGACTTAAAGAAAGTTTCTGTTAATAATGTTTAGTTCGAAATTGTTTAATGCTATGGTTGAATTGAACTTATGTTCCTTTTGAATCTTTTGACTCAGGCTGAGCGTTAGAACACGAGGTAGAAATTCGAGCAAGGCTTAGTTTGAAGTTACCAGCTCGCATTAGCTTGATGTGAGAAATACTCCGGAGAAACATAAGACTAGTCGGTGAATAAGTTCGATCCCATAATCTCCGGAATAAGAAGATAACGCTCTACCAACCGAACCACCGCCTCTACCCTTATTATGACATACAGTATGTAAGTAGTTGCTGTTGTCATCCATACAATTAATTTTATCTTATCTTATGTAAGCTGTTAAATATTTTACTCTTATTAGTCTGAAATATCTACATCGGAAATGCGATATTTCCTATGAGCTAAATGTTGGTGGACGAACAACGGATCTTTGGCGGAAAAACTCGCGCCGACATCAGCTCATTGAACGTATGTTGCGCAGCACCCGTATATTACCCCCTACGCCAAATTCCCAATTGCCACCCACCAAAACCCCCAATCAAAGCAGCACCGTTTTTCAATTGGTCAAAACCATTGATCATCTTGATGGATGGTTACTGAACTGAGAAGGGTTGTTATCGATTGGTATATTATTTACTTGGACTTATCCATTGCCTTCATGTTTATTTATTAGGCATGAGTTCATCGTAAGATAAACAGGAAAAGTTTTCGGTGATTAAAAGTACTCTCAAAGATCGTTTAAAACATCTCAAACGAAATTATTCAAGAGTTATTGCAGCATCTATTTATATATTAAGAAAAATGTCCATGAAGCACTCACGCTTATAGGTTACCTACACATTAAACAAAAAGAGCGAAATTCCGCTCGATTTGAGGGGAAAGAGAGATCCCTCTTTTAGAAAGGAATTTTCATCGGGGAAAATATTTAAAAAATCCACTCGTAAAAGATGGGATCTATGATAGTCCATTTTAATGGAACGTAGGCAAATTTGTAGGTGAATTTGCATCTATTCAAATAAAGTTTTCATCTTTTGAATACGAAAACGAAGCAATAAAATGTTGAAAATATAAAAAAAATGCAAAAGGAAGCATTTATTCACAAGTAGTAAGAAAGAAAAGTAATGTATTTATGAATAAAAAAGAGTGAAATCTTAAACTCGGGGAAATCTGAACTCGGTACTTTCCGGCCAACTATCCAACACTCTAAACTTACAGTTAGCCGTCCGATAGCAATATTACACCTTGGAAATGGTTTATTTCATCTCGTCAGGTACTTGAAAATAACGTACAAAGATTACCTGTACATATCTTACCCCTCAAGTCATCCGGTATATTTTTGTCATAGAAACGTTTCAAAGTATTCTGTTGGCAAATATAAATTTCGCTAAACGCAACGCTATAAATTTCACAGTATAGATTAGTCTCTTGATAGACTTCGCAGTAACAAATGGCAGAGAACAAAGGTAAATAATTCTGAAAAGATTATAATTAAACCACTCTAAAACGGTGAGAAATAAACCACTCTTAAAAGATGAGAAGTCGCTCTTTCAAGTCGGAAGAATCAATGAGAAATCGTTATTTGAAGTTTGAAAAATGCATCCAAACTCTTGCATTTTGCATCCATGCTTCCAAACTCATACATCCTAATGCATCGGTATTGCATCTAAAAAAGCACATTTTCCATCCAAAGCGATAGCATTTCATTCGAAACCACACTTTTCGATTGAAACTACCGCTCTACAAAAGAGTGGTCACTATTTCCGCTATAAAAGAGTGAAAATTCAGCTCTTTTGATTTAGTGTGTACAGGATCAAGGCAATCGTTTGTTATAGTGCGTAGATTGTCGTGGTTGTTCTCGTGTAGAATGTGAGGACAGTTACAATATTTTACATTTCAAATATATGTTTTTGCAATAAATATTAAATTTTCTACTTTGGCACATTTACATCATTTGGAAAATAAGAACATCTTAGAAGCTGGCTAACCATATTTGTTTTTTGTAGCGTTTGAATTTTCCTGACCTGAATGTTTATTTCAAGTCATTGTCACATAAGTGATAATAACAATTATCTCGATTGTTTTGATAAAAGAACAATTTACTTATGGTTCATATTGTTTATTTCTATTACTCTGTCCGTACTAGGAACACATTTTGCAACTTGAGAAAAACAGGGCAGCATTTTCAAATTAATTTTCTACCAACTATAAATAAAAATTTAAAAGTAATTTGTTACTTATACATGCGTCCACTTATCCTTTTACCTTGTCTCGCAATTTGCTGCTCAAGAAGTTTTCAAATTCAATAAAAGCTAAGGTGTCGGCGCTATAATACCATGAGTTCACAAACATGGAGAGAAGTTTTAACAAGAAACACTGTTATATGAATAGCTATGGCAAGTTTTGTTAGGAACACTAGTTATCCGTTAAAATGTTCTTCTTTACTAGCTTTTTGGACGTGCCTGATAACCTCTAATAACGAAGAAAAAATTACTAGATTTCATGAAGCTTGTACACGAAATTGGCCTATACCCTTAACGAAATATTGTACAGTGATTTAGACAACATTTTGCCGTTAGAAGAGGATTAACGAACGAACGAACAATAAAAATTGAAGGCACTTTTTTATATTTATTTCAGTGAAGGAACTGTAATAATTTTTTATATTAAGGCAATGAAATTTTAAAACGATCCTTGTATAAACGTTTTTCTGTAAGTATTTGAAGAAAATAACAAAATTTTCTATGAATATGTAATATTTTAAGAACTAAGGAATCTGCTGCACGAGTAGAATAGTTGGCTTCTATGCTAAACTGCCACCATCAAATGTAACATCTGAGGAATAGTGTATGAAACAGTGGGAACAAGATGACATGAAACCTGACAGCCACTGCTAAATAACTTCCCTTTCCTTTCTTAGTATCTGCCTGAAAAGTCTTTTTCTCTTGTGGTTTAGACCAGACAGACTTCGCACGATACTTTTGCGGATAAACTGAAGCCAGATTCTGCCCTCGTTCTGTTTCTGTATCGCACTTATTTTTCCCGTCTCCCCTTCTTAGTAGTTTTCTTCCCTTATCCCACCCTCCCCGCTCCCCTCAAACCCTCGTACACAATCCAGAAGCTTTTCTCTCGGTCTTGTGACAAATGGTTTTGGTTCAAAGACTGGGTAGAGAAAGTTTCGGCAAGTGCCATTAACGACATCTCGTAGCAATTCATCTAAACTACTGCGAGTTCTCCTTCGGGAGAAAAAAAAGGAACCAAACAGAAATTCTAAACTTGTATCTTTCTCTCTCTCTCTCTCTCTCTCTCTCTCTCTCTCTCTCAGTGTCTGTGTGTTGAGTCTTGTAGGGAGCAGCCAGCAATAATAATCTGTTTCTGTTCATTGAAAATAACGTTTCTCTTTTGCCAGAAAATGCATGTGCCTGATATTTTTCTTCCATTTTTCATATCGGTTTATTTGCGGACCAATAGAATATCTTATCAGATAAAGAGAGTGTTCGAACGATCCTATCAGTAAAGAAACCATTAGAATAATAGCTATGTGAAGATTTCGTTTTGTTTGACTTTGTGTAATATTCATGAAGGATACAACAGAATTTTATAAGTAGTTTCTTCCGGTCCATTTCTAGCTATAGTAGCTCACTAAGAGCTCTCATTTATTAACATTTCCATCTTCACATTCTCTCAATGGTTTTGGAAATCTATTTTTTTTACCACAAACATTGAAACCTAAGCTTTTCATCAAACATGGCGCTCATAAATTAATGACAGAACCTGAAAAATGTTCCTATTCAATAGTTACCCGCAATCAGCTTTTGCTGTAAAAGTCTAATTCAAAGTATAAATGTATTAAAACCATTTAAAGTATACATTATTAACAAAACATTTCATTTAATTTTGTATGCATACAAGTAAACACAAGAATCTAATTGTAAACTTAAGGACAACACCGAACATGTAGAGAAGGGGTATCTCCAGAGGCGTTCAACATCGCGAGGTGCAACCTCGACTCATTTGATCTAGACCTCAAATCGTGAGGTCGAATTTGAGTGCGGTCGAGGTTGAGTGAGGTCCAGGTCAAAATGAGATAGCGAGTTCGAGGTCGAAGTCAAGTCGCGAGGTCGAAATTGAGCAAGATCGAGGTTGAAGTTTTAAACAGAAAAAAGAGGGGTGTCGGGGTGTAGTGGTTATGGTCATTGAGCCACCTGGTAGAGCTATTAAACTGAAAACCCATTTGATCTCGAGATCTTGCCCATTCATTAGTGATAAGTTATTATGTTTTCAAAGATTATGACATCATTATTTAAATGAAATCAAAGTACTCATCAATCGATTAGAACTCCAGATCGCTTTCCATTGTATTTCGTAGTAATTTGTAAATACTAGTGCGCTATGTTCTAAAAAGTTTGATAATGCTCTTAGATTTCGAGAAATAAAAAAAGTGGGGGCGGGCGCGAAGAGGGCGCTTAATGATGAAGGTGGAAGGTCAAATCATCCGAGACCGTGCGGACTGAATTGAATTTTATTTATGGTTTTAGGCATCTGAGGCTCAGGTTGGGACAGGGGAGAAGAGCCTAAGTTGAAGGTGATATCCCAGCATTTGCTTGGTGTGAGTGAGCAAAAACCTCAGTCAGGATTGTCGGCCGCTGCGATTGAACCCGCAACCTCCCGAAAGCTACGCCAACGCTCCACCGCTAAACTACGAGACCGTGTGAGTGTTGTAAGTTGTAACACTAAGTTTGCACTCCGTGATTGAAATGACCGTCGCTAGATGCTTCTCCAGGAGAGAAAAAAAGTAAAGTAAATTTATTACTTAAGTTTCAGGTCTCTTAATAGCAAAGCTATAACTAAAAGGGACTTTATAATCCCGATCATTCTGTCCGTCTGTCTGTCCATGTACAGAAATTAAATCTCAGAAACTACAAGGACAGAGAGGTGCGTAATGTGTCATTGGAAAGGTTTATACGAAACTAGATCAGAGCCCCTAGAACCGCCCTGATTGGTAAAATGGTTCAGTGTTGCCAGCCCATTTTCTAAACATTTCTTAAAAATTAAATATTCAAATTGCTTGCATTCTGTTAGACTTAGTTGCACCAAACTTGACAAACATTATTCGACACAATAAAAAAACACTGAGAGAGACTACGTTGCTAAGCAACCCTATTTCCAGAGTTGTTAGCCCATTTTCTTTAAAATTATCCATTTTGAAATAGCTTCCATTATATTAGTCATAGCAAAAACGAAATTGGCATAAACACTGTTTGACACATAGAAACATACTGAGGATATTCCCGCTGCCCAGGAACCCCGTTGTCAGTGTTGACAGCTCATTCTAAAAATTCTCATGAGCCACAAGGTCTAGAGACATATATGAGGTGTTGTTCAAAAGATCAAAGCTAGACTAGCTGACAGCTCATGGTATCGTCTTGAGTGGCGCACTGAATCAGTGTTGCCAGTACATTTTATAAAAATCAATTGTTTAAATTGCTTCCATTCACAGACCTAGCTGGGCCAAACTTGGCATAGATATTTTTTTGACACATTATAGAAACAGTGAAAGGGGTTACGTTGCCAAGCAAAAATCTTACCACTGTTGCCAGCCTATTTTCTATAAATTATCTTTTATCACATTGCTTCCATTATTTTAGTCATAGCAGCACCAAACTTGTCATAAACATTGTTTGACACAATATAAACATACTGCGGGTATTTCAGCTCTCCAGGAAAACCGTTGTCAGTGTTGTTAGCTCATGTCAAAAATATATCTCATGAATCAAATGCTATCAAGAGACTTTGCGATTGTTGGTAGAATTGCAGCTCTAACTTGTTTGTTATTATATCGCATTGTTACCCATATTAGTAGTTGTAATATGGTTTAGTTTAATATTGTTGCTAGTGCTCTTATTACTGGTACAAGTAAGACTGTAGTCAGTATTTAAAATGTGTAAGTATAATAGTTAGTTTGATATAAGCGAATTTGAATTAGACTCCTCCCACCGATCGGTTTAGAATTTAATCACTTCCGAAAACACCATCAACAGTCAATCTCACATTTTCTTCCTCCCACTGAGCATGTTTGTTCATTCCCATAACGCCACATAACTGAGAAACTATAGAGTTTAGCTAGAGCTTTATTTTAGAATTTTAAATTATAAATAAACAAATGAAATTACATTTTCAGTAGTTGTTGCGGCTACCTTTTCTGCCACTGGAAACACATGTGTTATGAAAAAAAATCTCGACAAATTAATATGAAATATTATTCCAGATTTACAGCACATGTTGAAGCAGTACATAATTACAAACAAGAAAAGAGGATCATTACTAGTGAACGGATTTTAAGGTGCAAATTTATGGTACAAAAAGAAGAACTTCATTTCTTTCATCTCTAATTGTTGTAATTTGAAATCTCGCAATCTGTATCCTAATGCTGCCACTGAATATCATTTTGTAACTCTTCTTACAAAATAAGACTATGGAATTTTATGTAGCTGTTCAAATAGAGCAAAAATAATTTACATTTTTTTTTCAATTAAAAGAAACAGAGAAAAGGGAGGATAGATAGGCTGAAAAATCAAAGATAGAACATTTTTGGAAAGCTCCGCTTAAAATCCGCTCTCTGATAATCACTATACAAAACTTTCTTTAAGTTGTAGGAAAACAAGAACATAATGATATCACGTCGTTCGACTAAAAGTTGTTCTACACTCAACACCTTCTCACATGTAACTGAGAGAAACAAAAGGCTTTATCTTCTGGATATTACCACCATCTGTAAACTTTTATCTACAGATACTAATACACTTCTTCTACCCACCGTGAGAAACGAGAAGTAGGAACTGTCCGGTACTGGGTACTGTCCAACATTGGGACAACCTACCCTAGTGTCATGGTTGTCATTTTCTCCATTTTACAGCCAATGAAAAACAGGTGTCGGGAGGTAGAGATGAACACTAGTGGGAAACAAATCTGTAGGAGTCGGCTCTTGACTGTGACCTGAATGTCGTACCAGCCTAATTTGTTAATAATCTGTAACTGTTTATTGAGTGATATGTGGGCAGACACTGTCACGGAAAAGGGACACTAATTTTCTTTATATAATATGTTCTTTTTTACAGGATCGTAGGGTTAGCTTTAGCTTTAAGCATTTCACTGTAGTACTCACTAGTAATAGTAAGCTGTACTTCAAAGAATCGCAGAAAATTGAACCTTTGGCATCCCAAAATATCATTAGTAACACTTTGGAATTTTAGTTCAGTCCGACTGGAAAAATTGTTTTACAAATTTAAATTGATCAAACCACTTGTAAAAGTTCGCAAGAGACAAAGAACTCCTTCCGTATTGGTTGAGAATCCAGTGTGTAAATTTCAAATCTTTTTGTGTCCTCAGACATTATAAACTTCTATCACTGAACGCTGTTCTTCGAAAGTGCAGATTTCGAGCGGACTTTCGATCTTTCAATCACTAATGGAGGTTATATACCTGAAACAGAGATCAAACATCTATTATAAATAGGTAGCAGGGATGTCGGATTATCATACAGATATAATGAGTTTTATTATATATACATATTCTTAGAACTAAAGAGCTTTGTCGTTTTCTTTCAAACACCCTCTCCCCCACTCTATCCCGGACTGAGTCTCAGGTGCTTAAAAACTACAAATAAATTCAAATTCAATAAAAATAAAACGTTGTTGACGCTACCTTTGGCTTTAAAAGAAGAACACAGTGAAGTCACTGGCAAATTATATTTTCTTTTCATTAAAATGTACGGTACAGGTATTATATATCAATACATATTTATACAAGAAAGCGCACAAAGATATTGTGAATTTAACTTGGAAAAGCAAAAATATAATAATAAAAATCGAACTTCCTTTGATTTTAAGAAAATACTGCTACTTTAAATCACATCCTAAATGTAAATTAATATTTTAGTAATAATAGGTTACATCCCGTGTGTATTTTTGTGGTTAAGTATTGTGAATGGTATCCTTTTTTCCTTATGCATTGTAGAATAAAAAAAGCAATGGACATTCGGGACACGAGACTAGGGTGGGGGAGGGGTGTATTTGAATGAAGAAAGAAAATACAGGAAATGGTTGTTTGAAGGGAGGAAAGGGGACACCATTTTTTAATTTCAGTTCAATAGTGTTTTTATAACGATGAAAAGTTTTCAAAATTTGATTGTAGATATCCGGGACACATGACAAGAGCGGATGAGGGGTTAAAAAAATGAAGGGCTAGAGTAGTTATTTATGTGATAATGAAGTCCAAAATGATGTCATTTCTGTTTCAGTTTAATACTTTTTAAGGTAAAAAAATAAATAAATTCAATTGTGGGTATTCGGGACTCATGACAAGAGAGGATGAGGGAATATGTCTAATATACAGTACCTTACATTAGCACACAGATCTACAGCCCGGTATGGGCCTTGACTTCTTCCACCAGTTGCTTTCATCTTGTCCTGTCTCTCGCTGTCTGGTTTCTGTTAACAACTTTCCATATCCGGAGGTCCTCTATGGCATTATCTAACCAGCTTCTTTCCGTTCATGATCCTTTTGGGAAGGCGATCTTCTTCCATCCGTTCCAAATGGCCCAACCACCTCAGTCTTTGTGCCTTTATGTATCTGACTATGTCTTTATTTTTCAAGATATCTTCTATTTCTCTGTTGGAGCGTATTCTCCATTCCTCTCCAATTTTGATGGGCCCAAAGATCGTTCTGATTGCTTTCCTTTCAAATACACGTAGGACGTTTACGCTTTCTTTAGTGAGTTTGAACCATATATTACTATTGGCCTTATAATTAGTCTAAAAAAAAATAATTTTGTGGTTATGTTTCTCATTTTGGTTTTCAGTAATTGTCTGTTGGAGTGATATGCCCTATTTCCTGCTTGTATTCGTTCCTTTATTGCTTTTGTTGTATTTTATATTATCTATTAAATATCCTAAATATTTAAATGTGAGCACACTTTCAAAGGTCTTCTCCTGTATAATGTAATATCCTGTTTATTTCCTCTATGTTCTGCAGTTGATATTATCATATATTTAGTTTTGTTTCGTTTACTTGTAATTCCATTACCTTGATTGCTTCTTCCAATTCTGAGTACATTCTTTTTAGTTCACTCTCAGTTCTTGAAATTGCTGCTACATCATTGGCGTAAGCACAGATTTGGCTGGTTTTGTTCATTATTTTTCCCCGTTTATCTATTTTGTGAATGGCTGCATGTAGGGCTATCATGAACATTGTTGTTGATAGTCCTTGTTTAATTCCTTTATCGAAATTGGAATTCTTTTCCTAATAGTTGTTCTATTTTTTACCTTTGCAAATGTTTGGGAAGGGCGTGATCTGTGCCAATCTTAAGAGCTTTTTTTAGTATTAGAAGATTCTCTAGAGATGCTACGTGTCTGTTCCTGTTCACACTATCAAACACCTGCTTGAAATCTATGAATATGATGTGAAGATCCATGACATGTTTGTAGCTTTATTTCTATTACATGTCGCATGATAAATATCTGGTCTATTGTACCGCGGTTTTTCCTAAATTTACATTGGCATTCCCCCATTTCTTTCTCTGCATATTTCTTAATTCTATTGTTGATTATGCCTGTTAGTATTTTGTACGTTACATTCAATAGCATGATTCCTCTACAATTTTTACAATCCATCTTTCTCCTTTTTTATGCAGAGGATATATCCGGTTGTATTCTAAATTTTCATCTGTCTGGCATTTTTTCTTCCTTCTAAATTAGTTGTATTATAACATATATTTCATCCCTCACTTTAGGTCCTGCGTATTTAATTAGTTCTATCATTATGCTGTCTTCTCCGGGGCCTTATTGTTCTTTAGTGTATTAATCATTCCTTCTATTTCTCCCTTTGGCGGTACGGCTTCATCACCTTCCTCATGTTTTTCCTTCTTGTGTGCATTAACAATCTTTTCTTTACCTATTCGCTCCTTGTGCTTCTTATCTTGTCGCTCTTCTTCTCCCTGTGTCTCAAGGTTTAATAATCTTTTAAAATGATCTGTCTATTTCTACTATTTTCTGTTTCTCTCCTACTATTTCTACTTTGCTGTTTTTGTATAATATTTTTTACGGCTGATATCCTCTTTTCATTCTCTTCACTGCAGCATAGATTTTTCTAATTTCATTTTCTTTCTTTAAATTCTCTAATTCCTCAATCACACTTTTCATCAGCTATTTCGTTTTATTTTTACAATCTTCTTCGCCTGTTTCCTTAACTTATTATACTTTTCGTAGTTGCCCCTTGTCTCTCTTTGTAGCATTTTTCTTCGCGCTTCATTTTTTTGGTTATTTTCTTATGTTCTTCATCAAACCATTGTACCATATTATGTTAATTTTCTTAAGTCCAAGTGTTTAGGCCTCTGCCTCTTTTATTAAAGTTACAATGTCTTCCCATTTCTCTTGTATCGTTGCGTTTATTTTTCTACCTTGTTTCATACGTGATTTCCATGGCGTTCTTGAATTTATCAGCTTCTTTGATTTTTAACTTCTCTGTTTCATTTTTCATTTGAGATGGTTTCTGTTGTTATTTACTGCACATTCTCTCTCATATTTTTGTTTTAACTAAGAAGTGGTCAGCGTAGCAATTTGGATGCCTTAGAGTTATAACAGTGCTGAATTAATAACTCGTTTGTAGTCATAAATTTACTATAAGTATTGTATGTTTAACAAATAGTCCAAATGATGGCACACATGTGAGCCAATTTCGATAATTCATTTTGTTATTTTCTCTATATATTTTAATGAAACTTTTAACATTAAATAACTATAATTCTAGAGAGAACAATATTGTGAATTATTAGTTAATAACTAACATTTGATTTTATAAATATTTGATTAACAAATTCAGTAACCATCGAAGTTTGTTGTATACTTCTATATAAACCAAACGACAGGCACCTGGCCGTTAGACCATAAGGTCGTATGTTAAGAACGAGTGTGTTTTTGCTTTTGTAATAATAAAGCAAGCATCTAAAAAGACACCGTGATTTTTATTGAACATTCTTTCTTCAGCTTCGTATGATCACACAAGGGACTGATTCTCATACGAGGAGTGGAACTTGCAGCGTTGAATTGCAGTGCGGGCATTATATCCTTGTTCTCCCCCTTTCCTACAAATTAACTGTAGGCGACCGTTACTCACTTAGAGGCACGGAATCTATACTCCTGAACGTCATACAACCTTTCCACAACCAGTGGGCCGCGGGCGACTATATCTGTTCGGAGGTCTGGAACCAGTAGCTCATACTGCCTTTCCACAACCAGTGGGTCGCAGGAGCCAATTGTCTTCGGAGGCTCGGAACCAGTATCTCATATGCCTTGGTCCCTTCCTTGAGGGATAACCTCCCTGGGCGACTGTTTCTCTTCGAGATGAACGGAACTCAGAGAACGTTGTCTCTTACCCTGGCAGACCCATCACTTCTCCTTATCCTATGTCCCCGGTGTGTTTTGCATGCCCACTGCGGTACCGAGGATAACAGCCGAACATGACTGTTACAGAGTCTTGACATTTGTTATGGAGGATGCGTATCTGTGATTGATAAGAACGTGATCTATTTCGTTTACCGTGTTATTATCAATAGATTTCCAGATTTCGTGATGCATTTGTTTGTATAGAAACTCGTATTCTTTACTACCATCTGATTCCTTATTGCAAACTGGATTAATTGGTTTCTATTCTTATGATTTCTGCATGTAGTGTATATTTCCCGCTGACTTTCGTGACTGCATTTTTAACTTCTTGTTTGGCATTGAAGTCGTCTAGCACTAATATTGGGTCATGTTTAGATATATTGTCGTGAGGTTTCTCTAATTTCTCGTAGAATTATTCTTTATTTGCGATAACTGCCTCTTCCGTAGTGGCATGGACTGCGTTTATTGTGAGGTTTATGAATTTGCCTTTCATTCTGATTTTTCTTATTCTCTCGTTGACTGCCGTTTACTGTAATATCTTATCTCGTAAATGTTTGCCTATAATAAATCCGGTACCATACTATACAGTTGTTGTTGGTTTTCCGTTATAATAGAATGTGTAGTTCTTTTTTCTCAATTCTGCCGGTGCTTTCCCATTCAGTTTCTGGTAATGTCACTACTTTCAGCATTTGTTCTATCGTCTCTGGATCGACCCCTTCCGTTTTGCCGGGTTCTAACATTGTTCATATGTTCTATGGTCCGATCCTTATATCCTTCTTCCATTGCCTTGTCATCACCACTTTTCCTTTCCTATTCCGAGGTTCTGGCTTAAGTTTCTGAACAGCTTGGTTTTCCATGGTAGAGTTGTTAGCCTTAAGCATAAGCTCCAACCTGGAAGACCAGGATTTTTCTGTCGGGGTTTTCTCCCTTATTCGTATTGCCCGCCACTGCTTGTTCGTCAGGTTGTACCTGTTATGGTACAACTATTAGACTCTTGACTTCAAAAGCTATTAGATCAACATTTGTTGGTTACCTCTTTCTGTCCCCCCCCCCTGTCGCGGGTGGCAGATGTTCACCATCCCTTTTCATATTTTACATACTAAAAGAAAATAAATGAAGCCACTTTTTAAAACATTCAACTCTAATAAAAAAGAAAACAAAACCTTTTCTTCACTTCAAAAAATATTATATCAAAATTTGTAGATTACGCTCCCCCCCTGTCGCGGTTGGCAGATGTCCACAACCTCTTTTCATATTTTACATAGCAAAAGAAAAGAAATGAAACCACTTTTCATAAACATTCAACTTTAATAGAAAAGAATAAAACCTTTTCTTCACTTCAAAAAATATTAGATCAAAAAAGCGAGTGGAAGATGTCCACCACTGCTTTTCATATTTTACGTAGCTAAAGAAACGAAATGGGCCCATATTTTAAAACATTCAACTCTAATAAAAGAGAAATAACAATTTCTTGACTTAAAAAACTATTAAATCAAAATTTGTTGGTTAGCTTTTTTAACCCCCATCTCTCTCTCTACAGTTGCGGGTCCCAGATGTTCACCATCGCTTTAGTAATCTACAGAGGATAAGGAAAAAATGAGGCCACAGGAAATACGTAACCAGAAAAATGCACACGGGCTAGAAATTAGAAAACCCACCATAATAGCACGGAAAGAATTAATGGGCACGGAAAGAATGACACGGAAAAAATTAAGAAAGAATTTAAACACATTTTGTTGTTTAAAGCAGATTTTGATTTTTTGAATGTCAGAGAAGTGAAACGGAACGAGATAGGTTAAGGAAAAAAGTAATATCTGCAGGAATTGTAATACTACCAGTTGCTCGTCAAGATTACCTGAAATGGAAACAAAATCAGACAAATTCTACAAAAGTTCCAGCATGATCCTTGAAACTTAAAAATATATTTTCTTCTCTTTTTTTTTTAACTCTGGTGTCCCTACAAGGAATTCTTGATCATTGAAGGAAATGAATCATTTATAGAAGTTCGAAGGATTAGAGAAGTAAAGTATTTTAGGCCGCGGTAACTCAATTGTAGAGCGTTCATCTCTGGCGCTTGGGGTGGTCGATTTGATCACTGGTCGTGCAATGTAGGCTTTGGAGTGAACACACACCATGTGCGTGGGCTTTCTCGGGGTTTTCCCGTTTCCTCAAACTTTCTAAAATTCCACCAAATCATCCCATCGTCATCCTTTCGTCCTGGCCCAAAGTTGCCTAAACGTCTTAATATTGAACTTTAAATTCAATTAATTATTTAGTTTTAAATCGCATAGCAAAAGGAGAACGCATAGTGAAAGGAGGAAACATAACTTAAATTGTCTTCTAATATGTTTTCATCATTCTTCAGAAAAACTATTAATTAATGTACAAAAATACTGCATACTATTCCTAACCTTAATTTTATATTTTCTCCCATAATACATTTCTTCCATTTAATTCCATGCTTTAGATTCTTTCTTCTTTTGCATAAGAAGTTCCTTTCTGAAAACGTATTTGTCACTATTGTACACTTACTCATGATGATGTCAGTAGTAATGCAAGGGAAACTAAATGCATCAAAAGATGAACGTTTGGCTTTCTGTATTTCTAACTGCATTTTATATTTCTCGTTTCTGGAGGAAATTCAAATTCTGTAAACGTTAAGTTACTAGTAAAGAACTGATTTGACATGAAGCGACCAAGAAGTTTGAAGTTTCAAACCCGTTCTCTGAACTTTGTGTTTTATTTTCATAATATCTTGTATCGCGAGACTATTCATATATATGAACAGCAGTATAGGCTTAAAATATTATTGGAAAGAGATTTAATTACCGACATCATATTTTCTACAGAATCGACCTTGCGATTCAACTCAAATGAGATGTTGTATTATGAAATAATTATAAGTTCCTGTAGTTTTCCCGGACGAATGAAGAAATCGATAGGTTTTCTTGTCGAGAATAACAATATAATTTGTTGTATATTATTTAGTTCTGTCACCTTTAAAGATGATGATGCAACATTATTATACTTTCTGTTTTCGGAAAACATATCCTTTACAGCTACAACATAAGTTAATCCTGTTATATTGTGCTCCTTTTTTTTTGTTCGGATTGAACCAATATCCCGATTATACACGAACTGCAGGTGAAATTGAGAATTGTTGTTGTGAGAGACACAAAATAGTAGCCATAGATCAAATTATTGCCAATAATACTCATCAGACCGTGTAATAGTCTTTCGCAGGACCATATTTAATTGAATTCCCATGTTGATTATTGCTGTCCAAACGCTGGAAGGGCTATTGCTGGGTAACACTGAGGCAGCCAAGAATCTAATATTGTTTGAGTTTGAAAAGTCACTCCAAATAGCGTTTGCAGGGGAGAACGGAATGAGGATATATGGATATATTGAGGCAGGGTAGCCATCTTGCAATATGACATGTTAATAAACACATGCGAAAGCAGATGGAATCAGTGATTGATCTACATTCTTTTATATTTCTGGTTCTGCTAGTTTTTTTAAATGTTACTAAGGCTTATGGGGAATTTAATTTTAGTATTTTGTGCTTTAGAAAGTACAGAATTCATTCATTCACCCACATATATAAGGGAGGAAAATTCACACGCTTTAGAGACTGTATAAATTGCTGAACCCAATAGAATGATTTTTTAAACATTAATTTTTCAGTTCATTTAAACTGCTACGTACACACACACACACATAGTTACATTTCTGATGGTAACGTAAGAAAGAACATACCATTGTAGTGAAACTCTAGTAAGATGATGACCAATATAGTAGCCGCAAACAAGGTTGCGCTTCATTGAATGACTTTCAGGACGCATGTTTCAGAACCGTAACAGATATGGAGAAGGTAATGGCAATAACTCTTGATAGGGATGAATTTTTTAGGTCCTTTCCTAATAGAAAGAGTGGTTGAAATTCCATTGATTTGGAGATAATTATGTGCAATTACGCAGAAAATGCCCATACCAAAATCAACAATATATCTTTAGAGATGCAACCACCAACTTCTGATGATAGTTTTCCGCTTTGAATATTTTTAAGGGGTTTTCGTGTGAGCTACAAAAAACGACAGTTACCTAGATGGTAAAACATTCTGATTAGGTAAGATGTCCTTTAAAACAACGACCTAAAAAACGTATATCGCCTTTCGCTTCTAGTCAGAATCGTTGAAATTCTAGGCAATACACAGAAAAGACTGACAGAAATATAATATACTAAATAACTATGTTCTAGTAATTCTTATCCTCCTGAAGTATTTTCATCAGCTTTTTGTTTGATTTCCTGAATTGTGGTGTTTAGAATATGACAGAATTTAGGTGGTGTAGTAAATTATCTATGCTATAGGTTTTCGTTTGTTAACATAGATCTTATTAGAACGATAATAGATTTTGTAAAAATGTAGTTTTATTTAGTTAAGAAGGTCTGCAGGTTGAGTATGCTAATCTCAAAATAACTTTCCTGACAATAATATTTGAATGCTTTATAGGGTATTTTATTTGAATTTGGATTTATTTGTGGCCTGCGACTGCACCATTTACGTGACTTTTGTTATCTGAATGAGCCACAGGAATGTGAATGTTTTCAAAGAAGTTACTCGATCACCATTTACCAAGAAAAGCAATTTTAAGGAGTGTATATGTAAAAAGTATAATCCTTAAGGATGACGGAATTCAAAGTGTATCCGCGTTCGCTTCAGGAATCCTCTAATACGTTCGCCTTGAAGTCTCTGTATTGGGACTATAGACATGTATCACAGAATGATTACCGATGCAAGGCATGAGGTTAAAATTCAGAACGTTCGATATATTAGTAGTATTAAGTAGTTGAATCATTGGCAGAAGTATTAGAATTAGGATTGAGTAGTGCTTAACAACCACTGAAAATCCCCTTGCTTTTTGAAACAGTTGAAGAAATGGCTGCAGCATTCCAATATTTCCCACAGATTTAAAATTATAATCCAGAGAATCTACTAACAAAATACCCCTTAGCTAAAACATGCAATAAATGTTGATTTTGTTCGCTATTCTTCGCATAACCTTTTGCTGAATAACGTATCAAAAGTTTTATTCCGTTTGAAGCATAAACCCTACCCACTATCTTGAACAAAATACGGCGCAAAAATAGATTGTTGCATTGATCTCATAAAAGATAGCTCAAATTTTGATGGAGTACAAAATGAAAGATAGACGTCTTGATCATAACAGTAATTATCATAGTAAAACCTAACTCCCGGTTCAGGGACTATTCCTTCTATAATCATGAACTATCCCGTATAATGACAAAATAACTGAACTTGTTTTTCATAACCTAACCTAACCCTTGGTAACTAACTTATTAGTAATAGATATGAACATATAAAAATGTGTTTTTTTTTGGGGGGGGGGCAGTAAAAACGAAGAAAAAATACAACTTCACACTACCAGGATTTGAACCCAGGTTTGCTACTGAGCAAGCTACCTTCTTATCCACTCACTCACCTTTTTCAATCATCTATTTATTGCTTCAAATCGAAGTGCACAGTTACATAATATTTACAGTAAAACTTTGCACTGTCACATTTTATCTTTCACATCCCTATTATGTATTCCTTTCTTTTCCATCTTTGGTTACATTTCATCTTTTCGTTTCAGATTAATGTTAATCTGATAAGACTATTCTGATGTAGTGAATGGATGTGCGGAACTATTGAAATATCAGCTATACATAATATTCAATCTTTCATTATTCACATGCAAATTTCCACAACAGTGGAAAGAGGCTTTAGTATACCCAATACCGAAATCCAGTAATTCAAAAGAAATTGAAAATCATAGACCAATAACCATTCTTTCGGCGTTCGCTAAAGTTTTTGAAAATTGTCTATATCACCGTATCAAAACTCACGTTAGACCAGTAATATCAAACTCACAGCATAGATTTATGCAGAACAAATCAACATCTACAAATTTAGTAATAATCACGGATTTTATAGCAAAAACATTAGATAATGGCGGTAAGGTTGGTGTTATATATACTGATTTTGCCAAAGCATTTGACACAGTAGACCATTGCATATTACTTGCCAAACTTAAGCACTTCTATTTTACGAAAAACCTAGTTAAACTTCTTTCATCTTACTTACAACACCGTGTACAATCCGTTATTTACAGATAATTTGTATCAAAGAAATTTGAAATGACATCAGGAATACCACAGGGCTCAAATTTAGGCCCGTTACTATTTTTATTATTCATAAATGACCTCCATGATTTTATAGTAAACTCTGAGAAACTAGTATATGCTGTTGATCTTAAAATATTTTCTAAAGTTGAATCAATTAAAGATTGTTATCAATTACAAGTAGATTTAGATAGTATAAATAGGTGGTGTCACAGAAATAAACTAGACCTGAATATCAAAAAATGCACTTCAATGACATTTTCTAGACGACAAAAAATTATTAAGTTTCCTTACACAATCAATAACACAGTTTTACCAAGACCAGAAATAATAAAAGATCTTGAGGTTGTCTTTGACTCTAAACTAACGTTTAATTGTCATGTAAACAATATAAGTGCAGAATCATTCAGAATTCTAGGATTTATTTATAGAACAGCAAAGGACTTCAGAATGACTAGTACATACCAAAAATTATATTATTCATTGGTTCGACCGAAACTTGAATATGCATCAATTATCTGGAATCCCACCACTCAAATTAACTGTCAGAAAATATAAAAGATTCAATCTAAATTCCTCAGACTCCTAACGTACAAAACAACTGGCTTTTATCCTAAATTTGAACATTATGTAAATCTAATTCAGAATTTTGAGCTCTTTACGCTGGAGAACAGGAGAATCATAATTGACTCACCCTTTCTTTATAAATTAATTCATAACTGCGTAGATAGTATAGACTTACTCTCTGAAATCCAATTTCGGATACCGGATACTAGAACCCGAATGGATAACAAAGGCCTTTTCCACTGTAGGAAAGCGCAAACTGAGATTCTGAAACCGTCACTCATTTGGAGAATGTGCTTTTCGTACAATAAATTATGTGGGATGAAAAACGGGGTAGACATATTTAATCAAAGCCCAAGAAGTTTTCAGAATAAATTAATAAAATTACTCTAAAGCAAGCAAAATTACTATACTAAGTTCTAGTTTATAAACATAGGATGACCAAAAAGAAAAGCAAAACTTACGATGGGTACATACAAAGCTAAAAGAGATTTATAAATCATTTAATTATATTTGTATTATCAGTCTTATCTTATTCTTATATCTATATTTGTATATTTAATTTGTGTTTTTACAGTGTAAAGTATTAACTTACATATATTACGTATGCATTACTACTGCACTTGAAATAGCTATGTTAATTTTAAATTTGGCTTTATATTGTGATGCATTTCTCTTGTGTTTAGTATATATTGTGCTTATGCTTTGTTGATAATATTGAGAGTAGGGACTGATTATATGTTACTAAGCATTCCTGATAATACAAAAAACAACTAAATTGGAATTTACTTTTTACAGAATACCATAACTTGGCATACGCCCGTTGTATTCTTCCTGAATAAATAAATCTATAGTTAGATAGTTTGAGTACAAAAAAGATGATATATCTGCATGCCAATATTACCGATTATATTTTTGTTATGTATGAACGCTTTTACTGTAAAGAGAATTAACGTATACGTTATGACAGCCATTTGTTCTCTAATAATGGGGATATGGTTTTAAAATTTCAATCTACTGTGCAGTATTTTATCATAAATCCGTCAAATGTTATAATACTTAAATTGGATGCTGGTGTAACGAAATTTCAGTGTTATCCGTGATTTTCTTTGTTAAAAACGAAAAACCTATTACCTTTTTCTTTGTTTTAAAGCAGAATATGGTTTAAAGCATCCACATGTGGCTTATTACAGTTTGTAATAAAGTTGTCATAACTCGGGATTCGCGACGACAGAGTTATTCGGTTATAAACAATAACGCGCGACACCATCTAAGGCAGAGAAAAAGTACAAAAAACGAGGTGATACGAATGGACCATCTTTGTTGAGTTGTGACTCCACAATTCTTCTCGCCTAGTTCTTGCTTCTTCTCAAGAGCAGAAATAAACTAGTTCCCATCCCAATGCTTTCGTCCTTATACATGTGCTGTCCACCAACTTTCGTTCCACCTCTCGAAAAAAAAAGTCTATCCTTCATTGCTCATTCTCTGTCCAAGCTTTCCTCTTGTTCTACTAGCTTCTGGGATTAATAGTCCAGAAGAAAATACCAGGACATAAAATAGCACACAATGCGGACTCTGCGACTGGTGTCTCATGGGATTATCCTCTACTTCCTTCAGTCCAAGAGGTAGAACGGTGTCGTCAGATACGTCACCCTTCACGATTTTTATGTGTGAGCACTCTTTTTTGTTTACGACCAGAGAAAGAGGGTGGATAAGAAGCGGGAAGAAAGTAACAAGATATTTCGTCAACCTTATCAAGAAAAGAGGAGGAGAATCTTCAGAGAGGAAAGAGACTTTCCCTTTTGCTTCATCAGGTACCAAAAAGGAAAGACGTAGGAAGAGAATCAGCAAGAGTCTCTCTTTGACTTTACTCACGTGCTTGAATGGAAGCAGAAGTCAGAAGTTATTTTGGCCTTACACTATTTAACGGTCCAAAAGGGACATCTTTATTATCTTCTATTTGTATTTAGTAAACCAACGTTACATCTTTGGTCTATCACTCTCTCGTAAATAGAAAAAGAAATAAACCAAATAAGAAGTGCAAGCTTTAGTTGAGATTAATTGTGCATTAAAGTTTGACCATTGATAAAAAGATTCGCATGGATTTAATTATAGATTTTCTTTAACAACCATACAATCTCGTACCCTGGAATATAAGAAACATGTATAATAATAAGTAGCTCTATATGAGTACTGTTGGATATATGGAACAAACATCTGGTTTCTCAAAACAGATTTAAATGTTGTATTTATAAACCTTTATTTTAGTAACTAATGGTTTCGACCTGCCTTGATCCGTAAGCTAAGTCTACAAAATCCACAAACACCATGCTTAACCAGGAATCAAACCTGTCATTTTTGCATCGCTGTTCTAACGTATTAGACCACACGACCGCAGGATCTATTCTTGTCACAAGTCTGTATTTAAATGCTATCAATAATACATATAATAAACATATTTCCTGGATTGTTCTTAGTCTTTAAATGAAGTTGAAAATGGAAAAGATTTGATAGCCTGAGAGTGAAAACCAGATAAAACCTTAATTTTCCAGGAGAGCTAACGAACTTTTCCCGAGAGTCTACCTGGGTCTTCACAACATCAGCGTAGGTACAGGCTTTGTTGGCATATGTTCAGATAAGATATTTCATTTTAGTCGTAGTAGTGTTTACATTCAAGGAGAAAATTAACAAATCCAAGTTTGATGTACTTTGCCTTCATACCCAATAAAATTATTTACTGATCTTCTCATACTCTGCATACTTTCCTGTTTGTTGTTTTTAATGTATTAAATACATTATTTTATGATTTCAAACATGTTGTTAAGGTAAATGTAAAGCGAAGATCTTAAACAAAAGATGGCATCACTATCTTCGTATATGTCTAATGCAATTTTATCGTTGCACGAAATTTCAATGCTGCTCCTACAAATTCGAGCTTGGAAAGTTCAAATTTTCAGGGTAGAAAGTTTATAACCATTTCAAGAGTTCTATCCGTGCCGATTTTTAAATTTTCTTTCTTGTGTATTGTTGAAATAGCTTCATTGTTATTATGAATATCCAAACCGTTAACAATGAAGCTGATATAGTATTGCCATCTTTTGTTGGAGATCTTTGCTTTACAATAACTTCAATATATTTTCTTCCAATATCGGCTTTATTATGGTACTATATAGTAATTAATTGAACTTTGCACTTTCAGGATCTAGGAGGTCCTAATTGAATTCGGCTGTCTGAAAGTACCTGCACTGAATTTAAATTTAAATAGTTTTTGTATTTACAGAACTAGATGGTTCTCATATCCATGTTATCAGAATTGACAAAATGTTGTACTTTTAGCATAGTTCACACGTTAGTACAAAAACAATTTTAGTTTTAAATTTTTATTTGATTTAGCTGAAGATCTTCAACAATCTGCAACAAAAAACGAGTGTGAAACTTTCTTTATTTCGTTTTATTAGGTTGATGTACGTTGTCGGTAGTCATATATGGTTAATTCGTAGCAAATAGTGCTTGCCTTATATTTGTAGTGTGTGAAGGTGATAAATAAATGGACAACATCGGAAGATGAGAGGATCGAAATTATGCTGAAGGATGAAGAATTCAATGACGCAAACATTTACTTAAGCAGTGGCAGTTTCAGTGATAGTGATTCCTCCACCACGTCTAATATTTATTGTGAATATTGAGGATAAGGTGGAATTCATTTATAACTCGGACACACGTAGTATTGAAAGTGAAGTACCTGCACATTCAACCTGCGGACAATGTACGAAGAGTGTTAAAAAAATATGGAACCTTATTTTTTTCCCGCGTAAAACATTGAAGCGCGGGAGACTTTCTTCAGTGTAGATGTAGAGGGGACACTCATGCAAAGTCTTGAATTTTTTACCGCCCGTAGAAAGCGTCAGTTGCTGGCAGTCGGCCAACGAGTGAAGACGTGTAGTGAGCGTTCGTCGGATTTCAGTGTTTGCAAAATGACAGAAAAACTTGAGCAGCGATATTGGATCAAATTTTGCCAAAAGCTTGGCGATATCCAGGCGGAAACCATTCGCAAAATTCAACAGGCATTCGGGACGATGCCATGAGTACCTCGTGCATAATGAAGTGGTACAACCGCTTCAAAGATGGCTGCACATCAGTGGACAGTGAACCACGTTCAGGTATGCCCTCAACAAGACGGAATGACAATGTCATTAGGCAAGTGCAGACTCTGGTCTTGCAGGACCGTCGTATCACAGTCCGAGAAATTGTGAATGACTCAAGGGTAAGCAGCGGATCGGTACATTCAATTTTGCACGAGGATTTGGGTATGAGGAGAGTGTCCGACCTCAACACTGACCCCAACTTTCTGAACACCGTGATCACAGGCAATGAAACATGGGTGTATGAGTAAGACCTAGAAACCAAAATGCAGTCGTCACAGTGGCAACATCCTTCATCCCCGACACCAAAGAAAGCACGACAGGTCCGCAGCAATGTCAAAGTCATGTTGACCGTTTTCTTTGACTCCCGTGGTGTGGTACATCATGAATACGCCCCACAAGGCCAAACCAGCATAAAGGAGTACTACGAGGAGGTCATTCGTCGCCTTCGTGATACTGTGCGGCACAAACGACCGGATCTGTGAGCAGCAAAAACTTGGCAGCTACATCATGATAACGCACCGGCCTATTCTGCGCATTTGATTCAGACTTTCCTCGCCAAACACAACATTCCTGTGGTTCGTCAGGCTCCCTACAAAGGCGACATGGCTCCGTGTGACTTTTCGCTGTTTCCCAAGCTGAAAATGCCGCTCAAAGGGACCCGATTTGAGTCAAGAGAAGACATCATGCGGAATGAGACGGAACGGTTGCTCACCATTCCAAAACCTGCGTTCCAGGCGTGCTTCCAACAATGGCGGGAGCGCTGGGAGAAGTTTGTGCATTACCAATGAGAATACTTTGAAGGGGATTAGTGTTTCAGATTTTCGAATCAATAAATATATTTTTGCCAACTATAGGTTCGGTAATTTTCGTAGGTACAAATTTGAGTTACAAAGATGGTTGTGTTTTGTCACTTAGCACCAAAAGTAAATCAAAATAGACTGCACAATATTATAAAATCTTGGATAACATCAGTGAACATTCAGCTCAGGCAGTCACTCTTTGATTGTATTTCCAACGCCTGACATTTTGGAAGAAATTTTGTTAAGCTTAAATTTGCGAGACCATGTGAAGAAAGTGAAAATAATATTTTTTTATTTAAACTCTTAAATTAGCAGACCTGGGGAAGAATTGTGATGTTTATGTTATAAATCCGTGTGCTTATGTCCTCCGGTGTGCTGTTTGATGGAACAATATTCTGAATGACGTCTATGTAAAGGTTGAGAAGCAAGTATTAGAAAAAGTGATGGTGGCCATCGGGTAGTCCATGTGCGGCCATGGGGAGGGGAAATCTAACATGGCTGCCAAAACAAGTCATTTCTAGCATAGAAGCAACCACAGCTTCGGAACTATTGCAGCTAAAGCTATGATTATGGTGTCAAGTTGGAGAGGTTTATAGCAGAAATAACAAACGATGGTGACCATGTGGGTGATGGTGACCAACTTGAGAAATTGAAAATTGAATTGAACAGAAAATGGCTTTATTTCAGCAGACGAGGTTCAGGCCGAGACTGCTCTACCAACTAAGCCTTCGATCTCCTCGAAACTATTGTACTTAGAGCTATGATTCTGGTGAAGAATTATGAACTCTCATATCACACATGATCTACACTCTATAAGTAATGGTAACCACCGTCTTGGGCAATGGAGAAAGATGAATCCAATATGACTGCCGAAACAAATCGTTTCTAACATACAAACAGCCATATATTAGAAACTATTACAGTTACAACTATGATTTTGGGTGTCCACCTGTGTAATGGTGATGGTCATGGTCTATGAAAAGGGGAGAATGTAATATGGCTGCCCAAAATAAATCTTTTCTTGATTTGAAGCAACCACCTATTCGAACCATTACACATACAACTATGGTTTTGGAGTCAAATCGTAGTGTTTGGCAAAAATGATCGACAAGTGATGGTGACCGACTTGGGTGATGGAAAGGGAAGGGTCCAATATGGGTGCCAAAACAAGTAATTTCTTGCATAGAATAACGATATCTTCAGACCTATTTCAGTTAGCATTGTAATTTTCGTGACCAATTGTACGGTACTACAACTACTTATCCTATGTTCTTATCCTGGTACTACTTTTAAGAGGGACGATTCATCCCACACTTTCAGGGTAGAAAGCTTTTCGGGACTTAGATCCTTGTTTTCGTCACCTTCCATCATGAAATATTTATATCTGGAACTGGTATTCTCTCTAGCTCATACACAAAAATCTGTTCGGATTTCGAGTCCGTATGCTGAGCCCCAATATAATTATGTAACGTCCCCGAAGTACACCAGATGATACTATATAATTTACCACCTCGACCATGGGATTATCCGTTGAACTGAAAGATTAAACTAGATTAGTATTATGTACGTGTTAGTTTGCGGAATTACCCTACCTGAATAGTTACTCCGGGATGTATTTAAGGAAACCAACCAATGTAGGAAACAAAAGGATCAAATTAATTATTATTTTATTTAGGAACACCTAC
This sequence comes from Lepisma saccharinum, assembly GCA_022664845.1. Classification (NCBI taxonomy): domain Eukaryota; kingdom Metazoa; phylum Arthropoda; class Insecta; order Zygentoma; family Lepismatidae; genus Lepisma; species Lepisma saccharinum. Next base: position 29,995 of record JAGDQP010009610.1, read on the forward strand.
CTGTAGATAGTCCTAAGTTGTCACCAAGACCACCTATCTGAAGATAGTCTCGGTTTATTTCCAGGTCACCTACCTTAAGATAACCTAGAAACAGTTTGGACCAAAGCCCAAAGGAAAGTGAAGTTACATTGCATTACAACAACTTATATATCTTGCCTTGGGGGCGTTCGCTGGTTTCGCCCGGGACAAAATAATTTCGAAGATACAGCAAATGCTTGAATGGATTATTAGTGCTCACGTTAAATGTCTTTCGTACACGCACATGTATTATTTGAGCCGTCCACTTGCAAAACCTGTTAAAACGCATCATAAACGGAACCGAGGAAATTGGCGAAAACATTTTACGACTGAGTCACACAATATATATCATTCAATTTTGTTTTTAAAGGCGCAAAATATTCCCGAGTTGACTGCTAAAATCCATATAATCTCATTTAAACAACTTTTATTTTTTAAAATTTAGTTTTCGCTTAACAGGTTTTGCAGGTGTAAAGCAAATTAGATGGGTTTTGCTAGTAGACGTTCGGCCAGCTTACGAACGTACCCATTTGAATATGCACCTTACACTTTCAAAGATGTGGAATTAATGTTTGTGATAATGACAACCGAAAGCTTGTATCTTCTCGCTCAGTCATTTCTAGTAAAATTTTATAATTATGCAAAACAATAATGAAAAATCAAAGTTTTGATATATTTTTGTTATTACATTTGAAAAATTGTGCTTAGAACAAGGAACTTAAAACACATAATGTGGGTGACTCACGAACATAGCAACTACATGTTGGCATCTGAAACAAACAAACAAACAATGCATAAAAATGCATGAACTAAAAATAGACATAAAATGAAGATAGTCTTGAGATGCGAAGGTTGAGAAGTTCACGCATCGATGTTACCAGAAATTACGGGATTTCGTACATTTTACGAAATTTCGATATCCTGTTCGTCTAGCACCTCAAAATGATTTTCTTGGGTATTGTTTAATTTTGCAAGATCAACGTCTATAAACTGAGTCTCGATGAATGCAGCTTCAATCTTATTTGTACTATTTGAAATCTCAATTGTCTTAAATAACTAATATTTTACCAGCCTATTAACACAATCCCTGCACACACTTCGGTTACGGTTAACTTCAACAAAGTCATGTCAATAAATAACGCACTGTTGATTATAGCCACAAGGTGGTTGAAAGCAGTATTGACAATATCATTGCGTGAAAATCAGAGCTGCCTAAATAAACTATAGGGAGACGAAAAAGCAAAACATTGTCTTTGACTCCTCTCAATGTAAAGTTCAGAGATTTTAACAGGTTTTGCATGTGTGTTGTCCGGGCGGGCATGTTGCGATTGCGATTTAGTGAATTTTGCAAGTGAATTTTGTTAAACAGGTTTTGTTGTGTCGCCAGAGCAAATTTGACAGGTTTCGCTAGTGGACGTGACTTTCACATTGCAGTTTTAAGCGATTTTAAAAAGTTTTGCTCCTGGCTAACTTCAGATCTTTGAAGAGGACGCTGAGACAATTCAAACGATCATTATAACTATTTTTCTAAAAATTGTCGTTTAATAAGTTTTGGAAGTGGACGAGTCATTTAGAGGTCATATGGTTTATAATAAACATTTTTCTCTAAATCTTTCAATATATAGACATTACATATCCAAAAGCTTTAAACATCAAGTAATATAGAGCCGGTAAGAGAGATATCTCTTTGCGTACATGTTATAACTGAAATAAGTAAAATATGGAATTATTTTCGCTGAATCCATGTATAATTAATAAATAAACAGTAAATATGCATAGTTATAATTTTTTTTATTATAATTAGACAATGTTTTAGTGCACATATGTAATTAAACAAATAAGCGTAACTAGTTACTCATGACGTATGCCTATGGACGGCTCAAACAGAGGTTATATAAGAGCCTGTAAGAGCATTTACTTGAGTTCATCTTGAGCTCTGGAATCGTAAAGTTTAAGAGCTCCAATAAAAGGATATCTAGTATCCCATTGTTTTATTTCGTTTTGTTGTTTTGCTGTGATATACACTACATATTATTCCGCCGATGTCGTTCCGGTTTGAGACTTACTCTGTAGATTACTCTCTAGAAAACATACACGTAGTTAGTTTTTTCCTTAGGTTACTGTTTTATTAATGCCGTTCCTTTTCAGCATTTACTAAATCCGACACCTTTTAAGCTAGCAGTAGTTTTCATACAGTGTTGCCTGGTCCACGTGCCTTTTTGACGTAACAATGTAATGGTTTCAGATACAGTGCAGTGAGATCGAGTTCAATATGGATAATAAACAAGTAAAACTAAAACTGTGACATCCAGCGTAAAATCAAATTCCTGTGACGGTTGTTACACTGCAATGAATAATACAGTAAATCAAGTTATTTATATATTATTCAAGTGCAAGTGCGCTAAGTGCAATAGTTCCAAAGATGTGGTTGCTTGTATGCTAGAAGTGACTTGCCTCGGAAGTCATATTGGATTCATACCACCATCAAGACACCAGCTTTGACCATCCGAGTGGCCACATCTTTTGCTAACAATTTTGCTAGTCAATTCCTACAATTTGACAGCAAACTCGTAGCTCCAAATGTAATAGTTCCAAAGATTGATTGTTATATGTTAGAAATGATTTGTTTCTTCAGCCATATTAGGTTCATCGCTTCTCATGGCCTCGTAAGTACTACCCAGGTAACTAAGATCATTTGATAGCTATTTTGCTTACGAAACATTACAATTTGGCACAAAATTGAGGGTTTTATATACAATATTTCTTAAAATATGGTAATTTGCATGCTAGAAACTGTATGTTACGGGGGTCATATTGGATTCCCCCTCCTCGTAACCTCAGACGGATTACCTAAATGGCCACCATCACTTAACACTGGTCTCCCAACCTACATAACGAGACAATTGTTTCATCAAACTGTACACGGGGAACCCTATCTCTTACCATAAGTCGAACATAATAACGGAATTTCTTTAAAAGTAGGACTCAACCAATACTACAACGCTAGAATACCAGTGAAGAGATTTAACGATTTTCTAAGTTCACTGTTCATACTTGGATGAAAGAAAAGTGTTCCGGAAGTAAACATAAAAAAGATGTGCATATGTCTTATGTGTGGAACTGTTTCCTTAGGAATTACAAATCTTTTACTGTCCCTGTAATCACTTCTATAATCGATGAAGAACTCATCCTATTCAAAGGTCCTATTCACCCATTATTCAACGTATGACAAAGAATTCCGGAAAATAATGATATTGAGTAATATTCAACGCCGTTATACACTCCTTGCTTACATTTACTGTAGTAGAAGAACCAATACAAAAGTACCCTCTGAAGATATGAAATGTCTTGTCTTGTCTCAGTCAATATCAAGAACACAATATAACCACAGGCAAATTATTTTACAAGTGCTCTCTTAGCTGAGTATCTTCTTACCAAAGCATAACAATAGTTGGAGCGACAAGAAATTATAACAGAAGCGTGCACCCTCACAATGGCTTCTTCCAAACATTGAGAAGTTTGCTCATCCCAAATTTTATTTTAGGACATTCCAATGGTTAGTTATGTAGTAGTCGTTAGCAACATGCACAATGACGCAAATACTGATGGCAGTTATTCAAAGAACAAACATAAATCATAAAGTACTGTATATCAAGAAATGAAGGTGGTGTAGACTTTATGGACTAATTGGTTCCAGAATATTACTGTAAACAACAAACAAGAAAATGCCGGACCAGCTCCCGGCATTTTCTCCGTTTCCCACACTTCTTTTATTAACTCTTGTAATGCACTGGCCACCACTTCGCCACCTACCTTCAGTAATTCTGATTTTATACCATCATCGCCGGGTGATTTGTTATTTTTTTAGTTTTAGTATTTCTTTCTGCATCTTAAAACACTGTATTTGATTAGTATAGGCCAGTGTAAAATTTATTCACTTACTTTCGTGAATTTCAATATTTTGGTATTTAATAAACATTGGGGGGAAAAGGTAAATAAAATAAAGTAAATATATGGGAATTACCGAGTTTTAATTATCTTAATGGCGAACGGTGAGAAGGCTGCTAAGTTTCATCCATCCTACATAATTTCTTTTGTTATTCAATAGGTTAGCTTATGTTATAAGTGGCAAAGTTTTGATGCATTATTTTAGGGAAACCCTCTATATACCGAGCCAGAATGTCAGTTTATATCAATAATTCCGGACTTTTAGTCGGGGTTTATGTTATGTATTTGTTTGTGATTTGTGAAATTTTGCTATTGTTTCATCGATTTAACTGTCGACATCCTTAACTCCGCTTCATAACTTAGAGCAAGCCGACGCATAAGTCAACAAAACAATTGTAAGGGTTTATAAAACACAAAATATACAGAAGGTTGATTCAGTTAAGATGGTAGATTTGACCTAGGTTCTATTCCGCTTAAAGTATACACAGCACCATCATTATAGACATGGTGTGACACTAGCAGTGTTCTGTTCCTGTCGATAGAGTGCGACGTTCCTAAATTCCCACTGCAGCATACAAAGTTCCTGAAATATGACATGTGAACGTAATTGTTGTTTCCGAAGTAAACTAACGACTCTGAAGAATAGTGAACTTGTGTGAAAGGAAAGGACTAGCCATCAAGCTGCGTATCTGGTGCATTATAGTAGAGCGCAAGAATGGGGTCCCTTGAAAAATGTTTTGTTCGAAAGAAATTACTCAGCCACCGGGTACAGCCAGTTCGGACCGCCGAGGTAGTGCAATGCCTAAGGGCAAGCATGATTTTAAAAATTTCAAACGCAGCGCAGCCTCGCAAGCCGCAGATACGTACCAACAACAGTATTATGCATATTTCACGAAAAATTGTCATTCGAAATCCGACATAACGCTTCAAAAGTTTCATGGAAAGCAAAAGTTTTATTAAAGTTTATATCAAATTTGATATTTGCTTCATGTAGACTTTCTAAAATTAATTTGATAGTATAAACCCATTCCGAACTTAATATTTAATCTACTTCATTATTCCTGAACTTCCTGCAAATTTAACCATTGGATACTATTCAATCTTAATTTTACTCATTATTAACACAAACTAACACATATTGCAGTCAAGCTCAAGATAAGCTTAAGTAAGTTTAACTTGAAATCTTAGTAATTGATATCTAATAAAAACATGTAAATATCTTGTCATGTAAACGTAAATCTGTCTAGATATAACACGCGCATTAGTTTTTCCTGATGTTTTGAATGAAGTTTCTTATATAACGTGCTTCTGACGGTGTTGTTTAACACGCAGTGGATCCTATTAAATACAAACAAGATAATGTGTGTAGATATATAGCGTAAGTCGTTGTTTTATCATTCATATTTTTTTCTCCCGATAAACGTTGTTCTGTTCACGTTTAAGACAAATGTTCAAAAAACGTGGGGGAAGCGAAATGTCATCTCACCTTCACACAAAAGTTGAGAACAAGTTTAATGAAATGGTTGGGTTAGAGAGAGGAAAGAAGGGGTTGAAGAGGTTACGTTCCGGACGAAATGAAACAGTATGGGGAGAAGGCGACGATGCGCAAATAGCGAAGAGAAATGCATTCTTTTACGCTTCCTAGCTCAGCTTCAAAGAGTACATACGTACACACATAGTATGGAAGAGGAGGATTCTCTCTGCAGGCGTCACCGATTTCCCTCTGTGAAAGAGGAAGAGGGGTAATCTTCAAAGGTGAGAAATGCGGAGGGATGAAGATGGCAAGAGGATGAAAACGGGAACAAAAGAGAATAGAACAAGAGGATAGTTGAATGGGAAAAAAGAATGGGCAGGAAGTAAGGAGGAAGGTACGGAATGAGAGGTCTGCTGCCAACTGTGGAAATACCTTTCTACATAACGAGATACCAGAAAGTAGCAACTAACATCTTATTCTTCACGGCTTTTTTTTGCAACATTTCGTTCTGAAAATATCTCCTCTTTTCTATTTGGTTTAGTGGAAATGCAGCTCGGTTTTTAACGATAAAAAGCAAAAAGAGAATATCTTCATCTTCAAGCCAATGCGGAAGACCATGCCGTAAGGCGTATTGTCTCAATTTATTTTTGAATAATATTTTCAATTCCTAAAAAAAACTACTTTCTTGAAATAGTCGAACAGAAAGCTTATGTTCCTTCGTACGATATCCCTTCCCTTAATGAATCTGTAAAGTGAACGCAACTTTTATATATAGTTAGATTATTATCTCATGGAAGTGGTATCGTGGCCTTAAAAATGTAATAGAATATTGATGATGTGTTTCATCCCATTTTATCTATTTAAAAATAACAGCAGTGTTAAAGAATCCTGAGAGATACATTAATTTATTGCCAATTCCATTTAATTAAATTATTATTTCAATTTTTTTTTCCGGGTGTTTCGTTAATAACCTTTATAAAACTCTTAGAATCGTTTCATGGGCCTAGTTGTCGACTTCGTGGATATGTTATGAATAAATGTAGAGATTTCAAGTGCTGAGTTCCAACTTTAAATTCATTTATGACTGTCTGATTGAAGTTCTGTTCATGTATTGTTATTCCAATTTATTCTTTTACATTTTTCTCACATTAATTATTGTTTCCGTCCATTATCTTTACCTGCTGGAAATAAATAGCATCTCCACATCTAACCTAATTTTCTGCTAACGACGATTTATCTGTATTTTGCGTATTACGTTGTAGTTAGTATTCTTGAATTCCATTTGTTATTCCTGTCTGACCTATAAACATTTTAAAGCATTTGATATATACTCACCTGGGATTTCGTACAGATTACCGATTAGCTTTTTGTTCTCGCCTATGTTCTATAATCTTTTTTTTAATTGCTGGACCCCAGTTGTCCGAATCGGTAGCATGCTTATCATTCCTGATCAGTGTTACGAGCTCAAGCCTGGTGATGGTAAATTAAACTAACTGTTACATAGCCTAATTAAACAAAAATTATTGGTTCCGTTTCTAAAATCTCACAAACTGCTTTACGACGTTAATGAAAATTCAACACAAAAAACTATGTGCTTTGAAGTGATTTTGATGAAAGATAGAAGGAAGAGTAAGACATATTGTGCTGGTACAACAATCCTTTCAGTACGTTTTTGCCTATTAAATATTAATTTTGTTTCTATCCAGGTCTTACAGTTTTCACTGTGATAATGACAATATTGACTACGGTTAAATAAATATGGTCTTCCGGAACTTCGAATATTTTATTCAGTATATGCAACAAAAGTAATTTGCTAAATGTCAATATTTGTTTTTAATGCGTGCTTCAAAGAAACGCTTTAGAAGACAGTTAATTTCTTCAAGTACATACGAGAAATTTTTGTGTATTCGTAACTATTTCGATGAAACTTACTTCAGAGTACCGCAGATTTAGGCATAGTCTTCATACAAAATATCGATTTTGGACCATGATACGCTCCTTATTAGAGTGGGCCGATTTTTTCAGATATTGAGATTCGAGTTTTCATCAAAAGTTGTGCATTGGTACCAAATAAAGCCATGCCAAATATGGCCGTAATAAAACAATATTTAACCGAGCCCCTGGCCCCCTAAATGGATTTTTTTTTGTTTTGCAAAACAAGGAATAAAAATATTATACCAGTTTCCACACTTTGGGGTTCGAGTAGTTATGAAAAGTTGTGCATTGTTACGAAATTTATCCGTGTTAAATGTGGCCCTTCTTTGCCCTCAAGTATTTTTGGCCGTTTTGAAACTAAAATTTTTCCGGGCTGAGGGGCTCGGTTAGGTAATGTTTGATCTGGCTGTGTTTTCGCGAACAAACGTAATATTATATAACATTCTACAACTTTTGCACGCTACTCAAACTCAAATTTATAAAACAAATTCGCCTCTTTTCAAAATTATAATTTTCTCGGGGCCTCGGGGCCCAGCTAATACTTTTTGATCCGGCTGTGTTTGGAGCGACCAAACATAACATTCTATAACTTTAGTACGGTACTCAAACAGAACTTTTTAACAATGTTTTCGGTGTGTCCCAAAACGGGCCATATTTTGTTTTTTTAATTTGAGTTTAAGTAGCTTGCAAAAGTTGTAGAATGTTACGTTATGTTTGGTCGCCGCAAACAGAGCCAGATGAAAAAAATATCTAGTCAGGCCCATCAGCCCGCGAAAATTTTAGTTTGAAAACGGCAAAAATGCTTGGCGACCAAGAAGGGCCACATTTGACCGACCCGAGTTTTTTTTCTGTGTTTTACCTTCAAATGCAAGTTCAAGCATCAAAATCGGGAGTATAGTTCGCTAGATCCTAAACTAGCTGTATACATTGGAGTGCCGCTAACAGACTCATTTGTCAGCGTCACGCGACGAACTACCGTTCTTCATGATAATCGGGTCTGTTGAACACTTCGTTATTTTTTATAATATTTTATGTTTTTGTCTTTACTGAACTATAAGCTTTATATTCACTCCTAATCGTCCTAATCGTTAATACTACATGTTTATAATTAATAAAACTATTTTCGAATATTCGTTGTGTAATAATAATAATAAATCACAGCTATATTCGCTCCACTAGTGGATGAGGCTTCTCCGCGGAGGGAGGAGATTGGTCTGCTGCTCCCACGCTGACAAGACGGATTGGGAGAGGAGAACCAAAGCTCTCACTGTGATCGCCACTGTCTTTTATTCTCAGCAGCTCCCCAATAACAACACGATTCTGGGTGGGCACAGTTGCAGACCTTCTCGCTTTGGGAAAATCCCTTGGCACAGCCGGAATCGAACCATGGACCCCTCAATCCATAGTTAGCAGCGTCAATAACTAGACCATCCCGCAGTCATTCGTTGTGTATTTTTATTTAATTAGAACTAGACGATCGTTTCGTAAACCTTCCTGTTAACATCGTCGGGGTTTTTGTTTGATGTAAAATTATAATTCTTATCATAAAAACGTTATAACGTTGCTGTATAAATTCTACTGGTATTATACGTATAATCATTGTTATTGATTTGAATTTAAAATTTTTTGTTGTCCTGGACAGATTGTTATGCCCGTCCGTTTGATGTCGATATTCTTAAAAATACCTTCCGCCTATCACTAAATAAAAACCCATTTCCTTTGTTCATGGAATTTTCACTTAATTCAATTTCTACCGATTCTAGAACCATTCTGTTGTGCATTCTGATTTCAGGATGTAGAATTCATATTTCTTCATACACTATTTTATGTTTATTTTCCATCGACTGCTCTGCAAAGATTGACTTTCAAAAATAACTATAATTCAGAACTCTCATCTGTTTTTTCACCCTACATTGTACTGCACGACCAGTCTGCCCAATACAGCACGCGCCACATTCACATTTTCTTTCATACACTCACGGCATTTTCAGATCAAGTGTGGTCTTTGGGGTTCTCAACATCTGTTTTACTTTCCTACTTGGAACAAAAGCACATTTTATATTATACCTTTTCAATTTCCTATTTAATTTATTATGCATGATTTTAATAAATGGCAACATCGCATAGTATTTATCTTGATCTTACTGTTCCTATTTCATCTACTTCGTTCCTTTTAGCTCTTACTGTAGTATCCTTCTCACATAGTTCATGCTGTATCCATTACTTTTTAAGGTTTGACAAACACGCGGTAATGCTTGTTTCTTGTTCTCTTCATCTGATATTTGCAACGTCCTTTGTATTAATGTAGACATATCTGACTGTTTCTGCGCTAGATGATGATAAGACTCTACATTTAAATACAGGTCCTTCTGCGTCGGCTTTTGTACACCTTGTGGTATTTTTTTTTCATTAGCATTTGACAAATAAATATGTCTGAAAACGGAAATTGTCTATCTTTTTATAGTTAAACCGTAAATTTTATTCTTTTGTGTAAACTATTTAAATTTCAAGAATCTTTAAAATTCTTCCATCTAGTACGGTCGTATAATAAAGGTATCGTCCACATTCCTGTACCAATGTCTGGGTAGTTTTTTTTTTTGCTTATTCTAGAGCTATTTTCCTCACTTTACCATGTTGAAATCTGCAATCACAGGAGATAATGGTGATCTCATCTAGAACTCATCCTTTTGTTCGAAAAACGTTCTATCATACATGGAATATGTGGAAGTTACCATATGTTAAAAATATTCTATAGTTCCTTGTGGAAATATTGTTCGTTATTTCCTAAGTGCATCTTATAGGGCTACTTTAGTGAATAATGATGTTGACACCAGAATGTATTAGTCTTCCATATTTAAGTGCCCATACTTTGAGTGGCAAAACACTTTACTAAGAGATAAACAAAACGTAGCTCATATGTGACAGTCCATGCTTGATTCAGTCATTTGCAGTGTTGAAAACTCAGTATGTTTTGCACAGAACATAGTACTATACATTACTTAAATAGCCATGAATTCAAGTTACCGTGGGAATATAGGTATAATTATTTGGTCTACAAGAACTATTTGAAGAGTTATACAATTCTTGCTACGTAAGAAAATAAAAGTTAAAGAGAGCAAATGTAATTATTCATTAAATTGGGTGCAACCTTCGTTTCTCTCTCTCTCTCTCTCTCTCTCTCGGTATGTGTGTGTGTGTGTGTATACAAAACTTTCAAGCCGGAGTAAACTGCGTAACAGTCATTTTTTTTAAATTCAATTTTCCAAACGGAAATTTAGAGAACAGGTATGTTAGCTAGGGCCTGCGCTGAAAAGCGACGACTAGTGTTGTAAAAAAGGAACTCTTTTTTTCTTTTTTAAATAAAAAACGTCGCTCTTTTTATGTATTTTTTCGCATTTCGTTTTTTAGACAGTTTGAGTTGTTTATTTATTGTTTAAGTTGTAGATCAGCAGGACTGCAGTTCAGATCTTCAGTGATTCATCCTGATAAACTTTTTCACTGCTTTCTTGCGGCCGAACGAGGCGAATTATGGGAATATTTTGTTTATGCTATATTTATGTTACCCGAATACAGATCTTGACTCGAAGGTTCCTAGGCAAGATAAACCGATAATGACTTTTTATTGCCTTCCATCGGATGAAGGTAACGTCCTCAGGACGGGACCTACAGTTTAAGGTGGGCTCCGAGCCCTGAAAAACGAAACAAGGATCCCTTGAAACCAAGGTAAGACTCATCCACAGAGGACACTTAAAATCATATCAGACAATTATTATCGCTGCGGAACCGTAATACTTATGTATACAGGAACATTGTAATAAATACACTGAAGTAATTGAAAGACATGATCAAGAGGAATGTTACGGCAATTACGGGATGCATTTTGAGAATGAATATATATAAGAAATGTTGTGGGGGTAAGAAAACCCTAGGGGTGGGAGGAGGTGACATGTAAAAATAATTGAAAACGACCGATATTAATGTGTGGCACTCCCGAGTTTAAGTCCAAGTGAGGGGTGATAAGGGATGAACAATAAAATGTCCTAGATTAGTGTCGAATCCATAGTTTTATAAAGAAAGCGGTCGGCCTTAGCCTGAGATACCTAAGGGTCATAAATAAATTTAAATTGAAATAAAGAAAGCAAGCTAAAATACGCATGCCTAAGACTACACTATAGCGCTACGGAAGTTTACTTCATAAATAATAATAATAATAATAATAATAATAATAATAATAATAATAATAATAATAATAATAATAATAATAATAATAATAATAATATAGTTAACAACTTACATACACCGTTCCTGATTATTGTACTACACAAAATGCATGTGAATTATTAAGGACCCATTGGGCCTCTCTTGCTTTTTTAAATTGCAAAACAGCAAACACATTTTATTTTGAGATATATCAAGGTGAAAAGCACATATAAACACTGGACTCTGAAGATAAGACTACACTAGAAGAATACAAACATATTTTCATAAAATTTTAAAGAACTGTTGAGTAACCCTGGGAACCTTCTCAGGTTCGTTTGAGGATTAAAGTTCATTGTCGATATGAAGCTCAAAACTTGGTGTGGCTTTTGACAAAAAAAAATGTTTAATCAACTAGTTAACATAATGAATAAATTCTTTTTTATATGATAGATATTTGTGTAGTTTCTGATATAAAAATATTGCTCCCATATCTTTGTTACATGATGTAAGTACATGAATTCTGACAATTTTGAAATATATATACATACATATACAGAGAGAGAGAGAGAGAGAGAGAGAGGGAGAGAGGGAGAGAGAGGAAGAGAGAGAGAGAGAGAGAGAGAGAGAGAGAGAGAGAAATCGAAATATTCGGAATTTCGTAAGAGGTTGGGACTGTTACTCTCATCGTAAAAGATTTTTCAGTATAGTTTGATCAATTGTGTTTTCTGAAAGTTGACCAAATTTATTATAGCCTAGTGTTTGGTTTAGTTGCTATGCCTAAAATTTTCCCGTAAAATTCGGTTACTTTGAAAAGTCGCCCATATTTGGAAGCCGTTTTCGCAGAAAACGCATTCTCAAAAAGTTGATTTTTTAGAATAGTTGAGAAACTTAGGTGTTTGAAGAAATGACCAAGTTTCGGCAGCTATTGAATTTAACGGGAAGAGAGGAATTACCGATGACTCAAGCAGCCACTCGCAAGTATTTCACGAACGTAATAGTTACAGGAAAAAATTAACCATAAAACATAAATTGGAAATATTTGATTATAAACTTTCCCAGATTTTAGAAAACATTTTTTTTAAAACAATACAGAGAAGTCAGTTTGGTTTCTGAGAATTTATTTTCTGAGAAAAAAGTTGCAAATATGGACGACGTTTCAAAATAACCAAATTATGCATGAAACATTTAACCATAAAATATAAACCAATCACTGGTTAACTTTTATAACATACAGTTATATCAACTATACCGACAAATTATTTTTTTAAACGTTTTCGTTTAGAAAATGGCAAACGTTTCAAAATAACCAACTTTCCTTTGTTCTTAGACTAAAAGTAACAGTCCCAACTTACTTGAAGTATTTTTGTGATAAAGGACCAAGATATAGTTACTTAAGATTGCAAACAAGAACTACGTACTTTGTTACGGAACAGAGTTAAACATTTCCGAAACCTTGGTAGTTTTGATTTTTTCTTCAAATGTGTCAGAATTTGTGTACACCCTCTACAGCAATATGGGAATAATCTGTTGACATCATAGCTTGCTTGTTTATTTATTGATGCTATGAAGATTGCATAATCATCAAGATGATGGGACTCCGCATGCCAGCAGAGTAGTATAGCTGTAATATGATGTTAAATAATACGTTATTAAAAATTGATGCCTACACACAAATACGTATCATATTTTAATAAAAACATGTCTTCTTTACGTTAATTAGTTGCTAAGATATGATTTGTCAACAGTAGTTGCAATAATGATCAACAATGAACATTAAGAAGGAATATTACAGTAGTTCTTTTCGGTAAAATAATTAAATGAAGTACATGTCTCTTAAATTTCCATAAATGAGCCGAAACGGGACGAGATGACTGGAGAGTCGAGGAGACTGCATAATGAAGAACTCCACGGACTGTACGATTCACCAGATGTTGTAAAAATAATGAAGTCTAGACGACTAAGGTGGGCAGGGCATGTAGCTCGGATGGGGGAAAAACGAAGATTATATTCTATCCTGGTTGGAAGGCCCGATGGAAAGAGGCCATTGGGAAAACCGAGACGTCGTTGGGAGGACAATATTAGAAGAGATCTTCGAGAAGTAGGTGTTCGTGATGAAAACTGGCTTGATACCGCCCAGGGTAGAATCCAATGCCAAACGTTTGTTATTGCTGCGATGAATTTGCGAGTTCCATAAGCTATAGAGTTAGTTAGTTAGTTAGTTTTAAAAATAATATGTGTCTGACAATAGGTATCGACACTGGAAAAATTTTCGTAGAAAAATATTATTAATTAAAATCCTATAGACACACATCTCAATTATTTAGTCACTCTTGTTTCAACCTCATCAATAACTTACAAGAGACATAGCCTTGAAGCAGGTAGTCTTTGAGTTAGGGAGCTAATATAAGGTCAGTCTGATCAAAATAAGTTAAAGGACCTTCTGCTGTAATAACTGGTCCATAGTGTGAAGTGTTAAAATTCGCATGACCTTTCCCACATATGGTAGTTTTAAACGTGAGCAAGACTCCAATACTGAGGTACTCAAAAGCATTGTGCACAAGTGTGGATCTTAATGAAATTATATTAATGATAATCCTTGTTCCCTGCTGTTTTGTCGAAATTTAAATACAATATTTTACCAAGATACAATTAATAAAATCTTATTACAAATTAATATTTATGGCCAATAAACCTAAGATGTGCTCTATTTAAACGTTTATTATCCTTGACTACAGATGATACTTTTTGGGAGAAAAGACCAGTTTTAAAAGTTTTCGTATATTTTCACAGTATCAATCTGAAACGATAATATTTCGAATAAAAAATAATTTGTGACAGCATTGGAACATTGCTGGAACATTGGAACTTATCTAAAGTTTGAGCCATTAATATTGTACATTATAATAACTGCATATTACAATTAAATTCACTTAGTGCATTACACATTACATAGTGCCTGATAGAACAATTATGACGCAACAAATGAACTCTGAAAAGGTTACCAAACACACTCTAGCTAAAGAAGACTGGCATACAAAGATTTTGCTTGAAAACTCTTTGAAAAGCAGGATGCTAAAACAAATACAATATAGAATAAGATTATAACGTCATTGACGTCGCGCTCTATGAGGATTCGATGCTACGTCTTCATCAATGTTTCGCACATGAGAATCCACAGGATAACCTATGTTGACTTATGAGACAAATACGATATTGTTTTACTTACCAATTTAAACATCAAGAATATGTTGTAGTCAATTCATCATTGACAATTTCTTATTACTATACTGAGTACAATAAGTGCTTGTCGGGATTTAATACCTATAGCAAAAGTAACTCGCGCGTATCCTCCATCAGAAAGGTGTTCAGAAAGAGGTTGAACTAGGGAATGTACTCATCAAAGAAGAAGACTCGTAAGTTATAGGAAAGTACCATGAAATAGATTCATCGATGCCACAGTTAAAGTTGCAACTATTCTTGCAGAAAGTTTTAGGTAAGACAATGTTAGTGGAATGCTGAATGAAGTTATAAGTCTCTTAGAAAATGATGACAAACTTGTCCGCATTTTCCTAGTTTGTCCAGCGTCGAGCTGCGTGTCAGAGAGGAGAGTTCAGTACTCCGCGAAAAGTTAAATCACAGTTGCGGTCAACGATGACACAGAATCTATTTAACCATGTACGGCTGTACTCGTACCATGTTCACCAGAACATACTCCATACTGTTAACCCAGACAAAATGACAAAGATTTTCATATGAAATAGAGAGGAGCGTCTTTGGATCAGTTTATATTAAAGCGACTACAGACTTATTATGTCCGTACTTCAAAACCAAGGTTAGGTAGAACAACGTTTCATTCTATAAACTAGGCCTATATATTATATACCATTAAAATATTGACTAGAAAGTTAAAATTGAAGCGTATACTACATTGTCACCTTCGGAAAAGTTCAGTGTGATGATTTTCCTCCCTAATTACAATACAGGAGAGATAAATTATGCTGTTTGTATTATCCTAAAGTATCCGAAAGTGACCCGTTCCATTTCAATTCAAGCAATTTAAAAGAACAATGTACCGGTCAAGTCATATATTTTTTTTCTATTGAGCACATTATTCAAATTTAAGAGGCTCGTTTCCCAGAAAAAATTTTTTGGCGAGAACTTCCTTTAGGCTTCAGTACCGAGTGCTGGGAATCGTTGTACAACCATTACAATCGTCTATATGTCGACAACATTCAAGTCAGGAACTATTAAACTACAAAGATGGTTGAGTAGTCATTGGAGAGGTATCGTCGAGACGGGTTCTAACCCGTATAGATAACCAACATTGGATGAGTGCGTCCGGAGATAGCAGGTAACCCATTTCAACAGTAACATTCAACTCAGGAATCACTAGGACGAAATGGGTGATTCAGATGACGTTTGGAAAGTCCCGATGAAACCAGTTCAATCCAACACAAATCCAAATAGGACGCTCGCTGCTGGATCTTTGGGGTACCACATGTGCACGGTCGCCCTACGGATCTCCACCTTACAGATTTAAAGTTCATTGTTTATGATTATTGAAGCTCAAAAGGTGATATGATGTACTAGTTTGACAAATCATATTTTAGCAACAAATATATAGAAAGATCTTATTATTTCTTTAGATTATATATATTTGCTGTTAGTTTTTTGATGTCAAAAGATTACTTCCTAATCGTGTGTACAACTTCATGCTCCTTAATGAAGCTAATTAGTGATCTGCGCACTTTCACTAGGCGGTAACCAAACGCCCAAGAAATCTTTATTTGTTCTTGCTGACAGCAAGAAACATTGTTACGGAAGAGAAAAACTCAACTGTAACGAAACTTGCATTTCTTCAAAGTTGTGGTACATTTGAGAACCAATGCTGTTGCCTACATACATTTTTATAGGTCTCAGAATGTTATATGGTCTCCCCACATTCTAGTGGATATAGCACAGCAGGCAGCATGCTGCTAACTAGGTAGTCCATAAACGCTTGTTGCAATGTATACCTATCATGCAGCAAGTTTGTTTCAAGATCCTGGAGAAATCTCATCGAGACAACCCACAACATACCTCTAGAGAAGGTACCTAGCATTCTATATGGGATTCTAGTTTGAGTAAACCGCTCATCTCTAAACCATACATTAAATGTCCTTGGCTGGAAGTGTATCGATCATACATATTCCTGTGAATTCCATTTACAAGAACACTGGTGAAACATTATCCCTGAAAAGCCGAACATATTATTATGTGATAATGTAATACTCCTTAACTGTGGCGACACCACGGTTGAACATACAGAGTGATGTATATTCACTCAATAGTATGCAGTTCTACAGCATCAAACTGCCACCTACATAACAGCTAAATTCAAATAAATTGGATGATACAAATTTTGATTCAGTTTCAGGACAGATACGGGTGCCTCTGAAATCACTGTCGAAACTGAAGTTCATATCTTAACACTTTTTTGTATTATATATTCACCATTTCGCAGCATTAACACATACGAGCTCTTCTGTAATAAACTACCAACATAATGTATAGTACGGGCTTTTAGGTAGAGATTCCTGTTCATTTATAGGTCAATACGCAATATTCAACAGTCTTGGTTCCTGCAAGAACCCTAGTAAGTTCCCATGCTCTGCTTCCCTACGTCCACGCGGACGTCCAGGACTGAAATAACTTAAGTCGTCTAGTTGCAAAAGCGATCATCTCTAAGCGGTCAAGCCGGCCGGGTAGCCGTACGGTCTACGGTGGTAGGCCAACGACCCAAAAGTCCCAGGTTCGAGTCTTGGTAGGGGCATGAATGTAGATTTTAATGGCTAAAGGACGAATCATGACGGGCCGAAGTCCAAAGTTACTAGATTGGCCCATATAAATATAAAGTTTACCAAAATTTTTCTAAGTGGTCACAATTTCCAGGAGATACAAAAACCATACGGTCCAAACAAATTAATGTGGCATGCATTTTCTTACGTTAAGCGTTTGTAAACACGTGTTTACTACATGTGTAAGAATAGTAGCGGTTTATGAATATGATTACTTGAAATATCGATATTTATTACTTTGGAGACGGTCGGTTTTGCAACATACAGTGGGAGATGACCGACTTTGCAACAAACTGAAGAAGATGTAGGATAAATACTGTTTTGTCTTAATGTTAGTAGAAAGTAACTGCGGATATGATACTGACTAATTATATCAATTGATAACATATGAAGATATTTTTATTCCTTTGCGTTATGATTATGCTAAAAAATGTCCATAGAATCATAAGCTACTTTGGAATGGGTAATCCGTTTGCGTTGTTATATTCAAGTAGATTATGGTATTTTGTTCATTTGTATACAAGAATTATATCGGATTATATCGACGGTTCTGATTTCTGAAAACAATGTTAGTTCCTTTCGTTACAACGTTAACAAGCAGCATGTTCTTTCTTTGACACGGAGAATGCTAAGCAAGTGTACAATATATTACACTGACCCGACACACCTAGGCTAGGTTCGAATCTGTTCTAGCGTCAAGTTCGTTTTTCCTCTCGACGAACAAATTGTGGCTTAACGCTGGTGTATGTTTTCATGCACAACACATGAAAATGTGTTTTCCTGAACACTGTCTGCACTTATAGGAGGGTGGTTACTTAACCTTTCTTCTCTTCATTAACTGGTAAAGCGAATCATTCTTTCCGCTGTAAGAGATTGTTTCGAATAGTTGCCTCACATGTAGGGTCACTTCAAGAGGAAAATAAAAATGTCTAGCAAGAAACAGACACATGGGACTACGAATTGTGTGTGAGAATTTAGAGTTTCTAATTATTCCAGATCTTGATTTGTTCCACCTGTCTTCTGTGATATTCTAAACACCAACGAGTTACATTCCTATGCTATTGCCTTTTTCTTTTTCTTGTAAGAAGAACAGAAAAGTTATCGACCCTGATGTCTGATAAGATGAAGTGTTGCTAAATCACTGATGACGCACTCCTAACATTTTTACTCCACCGTAAACCTCGCATTCTATATTCCCACAGACATTTACGGTTGACATTTCTAATGCTGGATGAATCACATACAAACGTATAGGAATGAGGAAAAAATGACTTTCAACTGTCTCTTGCCTGTGCCAAATCTTTTGCTACAGTAACTGTTTCAAAGATCATTGGAGTCATCCGTTGTCACCTCTAACCACAATCAGACAAACCCTACTGATACACTTCTTTTATTTAAAGGCAGAGCAAAACACAAGAGGTTTTTGGTCACTTCTCAGACCACTTTGTTTCCAATCATTATTTGAATACTTGTTCCACTTTTACTTTCTCATTAAAGCCACAATCGTTACTAACAAGAAATACTACCTGAGTTACACTCATATTTGGATGATACTTCCATAGTTAACAATCTTCAATATGGAAAAAGGAGAGCTCTACGTTTCGCAATTCCATCCAGATCCAAATAGATGATTGGAACGTTATGCGACTTTTGCAGGGAAATGTTTCTGGTGATCTCAATGTGAACCACATAGTTTCTACAGATTTGAAGTAACTTGAATATAACCATATCAAATTTAACTGACGCCAAGTACTGCATCTTTGATGCATGCTACCTATTACACTGGTATATCGTCAACCGTTCTTAAGATTTTACAAGTTTATTACAAGGAAAGTAGTTAATTCCATAGTACTTGTAGCATTAAGTGAAAACTAACAACTAAGATAATACCGTGCGGGTTATTACCAGATAATGTAATAACTGAAGACATCCCGAGAGGCTTCGCATTGCTCATAATACAGTGGTGAACTCATCCACCAAAACTAACTAACTCTATGGCTTATGGAACTCGCAAGTTCATCGCCGCAGTAACAAACGTTCGCCAGTGGATTCTATCCTGGGCAATAAAAAGCAAGTTTCCATCACGAAAGCCTATTTCTCGAAGATCTCTTCTAATATTGTCCTCCCAACGACGTCTAGGTCTTCCCAATGGCCTCTTTCCATCCGGCCTTCCAACCAGGATAGAATATAATCTTCGTTTTCCCCCCATCTGAGCTACATGGCCTGCCCACCTTAGTCGTCGAGATTTCATTATTTTTACAACAGCTGGTGAATCGTACAGTCCGTGGAGTTCTTCATTATGCAGTCTCCTCCACTCTCCAGTCATCTCGTCGCGTTTCGGCCCGTATATCTTTCTCAAAACCTTATTTTCAAACACACGCAATTTATGTTCATCTGCTAGAGGTGTACTCCAACTTTCGCAACCATAAAGTATTACCGGCAGAATGACAGTTCTGTATATTTTTAATTTCAATTTCCTTGATATTAATCGCGATGTTAGAAGTTTTTGAACTGAATAGAAACATGCGTTCCCCGATATTAAGCGACTTTTTATTTCTTCAGTGACCTCATTTTTGCTTGTTACGTATGCTCCCAAGTATTTAAATTTGTTTACTTTCTCTATGACCTCATCCTTAATTCTTATGTTTTTATTTCCTTCATTCCCTGTGTTTCGGCTTGTTATCATGTATTTTGTTTTATCTATTGTTTACCTGTAGACCTATCTCATCGCACGCTTCTACTAAGACATCTGTGTTGCTTTGTAGTGCATTTATATCATCCCCTATTAAATCTACATCATCCACGTATACAAACAGTTGATTCAAACCATTAAATGGTAATCCCTTCTTGTCCTCTTTAATTTTTAAAATCGCGTATTCTAACGCAAAGCTAAACAATAGTGGGGACAAGGCATCGCCTTGTTTCAATCCGTTGCATATCTTGAAACTATCTAACATATTATTACCTATCCGTACTCTGCTTGTGGGGTCCCTGAGACACATCTTCACTAGTTGAACAATTTTTTTCGGAATTCCAAATCGTATCAGGATACTGTATTATTTTTCCCTTTTGATAGAATCATATGCATTCTTAGAATCAATGAATAGCTGATGATCCGTCCCATTGTATTCCCATTTATTCTCCAAAATTTGTCGCAAGGCCAAAATCTGGTCCAACGTGGATCTATTCCTTCTAAATCCACATTGATGATCTCCAGTTATTTCATCTACGTATTCAGTTAGGCGTGTTAACAGAATATTACTTAATACCTTGTAACAGGTTGGAAGTATCGAGATTCCGCGATAATTATTGCATTCCGACTTATCGCCTTTTTTGTAAATCGGAACAATTATTGATGTTTTCCATTCCTTTGGGAGCTCCTCCTTTCTCCATATAGCACTTATCAATTTATGTAGTTCCTTGATTAGTGCCGTTCCTCCTGTTTTAATTAATTCGGCTGGAATATTGTCTATTCCTGGTGATTTGAAGTTTTTCAATTTCTTTAGCGATATTTCGATCTCGATCTCGCTAGGTTCGGGAATCCACGGTTCTGCGGTATGGATTTAAAATTCCTCTGTTTGTTCCCCGTTGTGTACATTAAAAAGTTTGTCGAAATTACTTTTCCACACATCAACAATTTTAGTCGGATCAGCCTGAAGATCTCCACATTCATTTCTAATCATTCCTAGCTTCGGTTGGTAACCTTTTCTTAACGAGTTTACCCCTTTGTACAGATCTCGTATGTTATTTGTCTTCAGGTTTTCCTCTATCTCCTGAATCTTCTGGATTCTCGCTTTCTGTTTCTGAACCCGCGTGTGGCGTTTCGTTTCGCGTTACTGTAGTGGTTGGTATTTGCTTCGCTTTTATTACTTAGCCATCGATGCCTTGCTTGTTTTCGTTCCTCATGAAGTTTAAGGCATTCTTTATCAAACCAAGGTTTGTTTTTCTGTTGTTTGTTCTCACCTACGCGTTCCTTCGCTGCGCTCTTAATTGTTTCACGAATTGACTCCCAGATCTTACTTACATCAATTTCATTATTATTATCATCATTATTATTATTACTCGAGTCGGCTAAGATTTCGAACCTATTTGAGAGTTCGAGTTGGTAATCTGCTTTAATGTTCGGATTATTTAATCGTTTCACTTCGTACTTAAGTTGTTTTGACCCCTTGCATTCTCTATTCGCGATGCATAACTTTTCCCTTACCTTTGTGATCACTAATTGATGGTCGGTGTCACCTTCCGCTCCTCTGTACGACCTAACATCCATTAGGTTGGTGTGTCTTCGTCTGTCTATTAATACGTGATCTATCTGTTTGATAGCTTTGCAGTCCGGAGATACCCATGTGTATTTGTGTATATCTTTGTGTTCAAAGTACATGCTCTTTACCAGTAGGTTTTTCGAAATCGCGGAAGTTATCAGTCTTTCTCCATTGTTGTTGGTCTTTTCGTGAAGGCTGTATTTGCCTATGGCAGGTCTATATTTTTCTTCCCTCCCTACCTTTGCATTGAAATCACCCAACACAATTTTCGAATTATACTTGGGCATTCGGTCAAACAGCCTTCCAACACATCGTAGAATATATCTTTGTCGTTATCGGTAGCTCCCTCGGTCGGAGCATAGACGTTTAATAAAACCGTGTTGCCCATCGAGTACATATCGTAACGTACGATAGTCTTTCGTCTACGAACTTTATATTCTGAACCGCCTGAAGGATACTGTTCTTAATGAGGAATCCTGTTCCGAAATCGTGAGACTGTGTTCCCCCGTAGTAGAAAGTGTACTTGCCCTGTGGGATGCTATCTTGACCCTCCCACCTAACTTCTTGTATCGCTAATATGTCTAGCTCGTACTTCTCGGTCTCGCGTATCGCCACCTGAAGAGCGCCCGTTTGGTATAATGTTCGTACGTTCCACGTTCCTATTCTAAGGTCTTTCTTAATCCTGTTCTTGGAGCCCCCTGAAGCAGTCCCAGCCCGGATATCCGAATGAGGGACTAGTTTACCTCCGGAATATGTTACCCCAGGAGAATCCATGAACCATCTGTTACTATTTTTTGACATGTTTTTGCGATGTAGAGTTTTTGCGGTCAGCTCTACTACCTCGCAGTAAAGGTAGACATTCACGATGTCGCCCTCTGTCCATCTCTGAGCCTTGCCGATGTCATTCATCTTCAGCCTCAGGGTGGTAATGGTGATGCTGCTTCCCCTCTCCATGATATTGTTTTGTTCGGGGTTATCTTCCCCTAGCCTTTATGGATCCCTCTACTAACTGCAAGGCAGCAGTACTGGTTTTGGTCCGCCCCGGAATATTTCCGGTACCCACCATATCTGTTCGGTATTCCCCTATCCGCCAACTGGGGAGGCGCCTGGTAGGAGACCAGTGTCCACCAATTTAGATAAATTGGATGCGGGTGTAATGAACTGAAAATGAAACTTTCAACTGATGTGGAGGCAACAACTGTAATTTACGCAGTGCAAGGAAGAGCACTCGATATATATCACGAGAATTTGCCTTAATCAAAGCTATGTTGTTCATGGCTTCTATAAACACAAGAAGTACCCGTACAAAGTACCAATGCTACTACGTCAAGTGTGGATGAACCAGTTAGGAGTCTTTAGTTTTGAGAGAGAGCCCGGAAGTAACTTTGAAGTAACTCAACTTTTGCATTAAAGATAGGTTTTAGAGCTGAAGCTACCTTATTTACTCATGAAGAGGTCTGACACCAATCAATTTTAACTTGTAACTATCTAGGTCAGCAGTTCCGTCGGTGTTGGAGTAAATCGCGTGTGCCAGTTGAATGAATGGGGCACAACTCCGCTCACCTGAAATTATAATTGATATAGAATAACTTGAGAGCGATTAAAGATAAGGTGAAACTTAATCGAATCAGTAAGTTTCTGAGAAATAGAAAGATGAACTTGATATTCACATGCCCCTTTTCCTATTTTTTAAAATAATAATAACAATTTAAATCATACTTTTCTTTAAAAACAAAATAAATCAAGTCGTAAGAAATTAAAAAAATATTTGCCTATGCATGACTAAACAGAAAAGCATAGGGAGCGCTCTCATATACAATGACTTTATAAGTTGTTCAATTGGCGCACTCCATGTTTTTGTTTTTAGTCATGCATAAAAAAATATTTTTAACTTTTTCGTACGATTTGTTTTATTTTTTTAAAAGAAAAGTTTGTTTTTAAAAACTTCTTAAATTATTTTCTCTTTCGTGTTATTTCGGTGTTCGGATACTTTTATATGGAATATTGTATTGTCATCCGACTTACGTACGTGGCTGTGCAAACTTTCATCATTATATGGCGTTGGGAACTAAAGAAACGTCTGTAAAAAAGTTGAATCCAAGAGGGTGGGCGGAACATGTAGCATGCGTCAGGGATTAACTTCTTGCTCTCATTTACATTACCTGGGTACATTTATATTTTGTATAGTCTAGAAATTAAAGGGATTGTTTCATACATACCTAATAAACGTCAAACATTCAATAACTTGCGAGTGATTAGAAGTACGGTAAATCTAATTCCACCAGCGACATGCTGAGAAATTATCAGATGTATTTGATATGTCATTTCTCTGTTGTCCCATTTGAAATAAATAACTTGAATCTAAGGATTTGGACAGATCAGCATGTATCAGAGATGTATCAGCATGTATGAGTACTTGGACTCATTAACATTCGATATCGTCTACATTCATGTTGTTTCAAATCCGTTGTAATTATGTGCTAAACATTCGAACCACCTGATACACTCCTCTACGCAAATCACATAATTCAATAATCGTCTAGTTGCTCCTAGCGCGAAACGTAGAAGATCACCCAAAATCATTTCACGTTGAAGAGTATAAACTAGGAAAGGTTCACCCAAATTGAGATGCGCAACTCCGAAGTGATCCTTATAAATGCTTAAGCAACCAATGAAAGAAGTAAAAAAGAAAGTTATCAAGATTGATTAAAGAATTTAGGCTATCTGCGTGATAAACTATTGCGTTAAGTAATTGAATCCCAAGGAACTTATTTTCACTTTTCTCAGGAAGCTGGGAGCTAAAGTGCGTTTTACAATGGCTATACATCATAACTACCAGAATTTAGAAATTGAGTCCTTTGGGCTGCCTTAAATTACTAAACTATTCTTGTCTGCAGAAGGTACAAGATATACTACATACAATTTTAAGATCTTTCTTCGGAATTCGTAACTAGCACATTTTTTCTTAAGAAGCGAAATGAAATAAAAACAAAAGAAAACTACAAAGAAATACTTGAAATAAAAAACGCCTGGAAAAAGTCTAACCAAGCTCTCTAACTAAATATAAGTAGAGCCTCAAACGGACCTAAAACACTACCACCGTACCAACTTTAAGCGTGAATACATGAATATATGATTACACATCAGAAAGTCAGAGCAAGATGTGGTCGAAGATAATTTTATTCTCTTCCAGCAATTTTCTCAAACCTCTGTCTCTCCTCTCTCCAAAAATTCCTTCATATTTTTTTCTTTGCTATAGGACTTCTGTACACCATCTCACACTCCCATACACACACCATACACATACACACACACAAAGTCACACTTTCTCACAGAGAGCAAAGAGAAGTAAGGAAGGGGTTTTCTTCATCATTCTCGCCCAAAAGTAGACAGCAAACAAATTTTGCACCAGATCTCGATTTAATTAACGTACAACCCCTTGGAGCCGAAGTGCTTGGCTCGATCATTTTCAATTTGGAACTGTCTCTGCCTTAATTAAATTCCCATTTAATTGTGCGAACGTCTTTTTTTCCCGTCTTTTCCTTGTGTTTTTTAGTTTCACTTACCCCCTCCTTCTGTCTTTTCTTCTGCCTTCTAGTTTCTCATCTTCAAAATCCGTCAGAGAACTTTCTGCTTCAATAGGAAAGCAAAGAATGGTAAGCACGAGGAACTAACTAAAGGTCTCCAGTACAAAGGGGAAAAAAAGTCTTCTAAAGCAAACCTACACCTTGTTCAATGTGTTGTTCACCAGAAAACGAGAAGTTTCCGGGAGCCTTGATTTCAAATCATCTTTATTTCATTTTTATTTTGATACCATGAGGATAGAAAGGTACAGTGTGCTTTCAAAAATGAGTACACGTTACAACATCCAAAAATATACGTACTTTAGTTGTACAATCTGCCAACTTGACTTTCATAATTAAATTATCTATTTATCGAATAAAGAATGAATAAAAAATCAGAAAGCGTTTTCTTATTGTTAAAGTATTTAAAACAAAATTAACGTTAAGTAGCACTGGAACGAGGGCAATATCTTCTCATTAGACCCTCAAACGAGAGATACGTGGTGTTCTTAAGGAAGAAATGTAAGATCTTTAGGCGAGGAATAAGCGAAAAATGTCAGTGAGGCTAGTAGAGGAATTAGGAAAGAATTTAAGCCAGAAGCATAGTAGTCAGGTAATCAATTCAGCTGAAAAAATCTTATGTACGTATTTTCCATCAAACATATGTCAGGATACAGGCGAACAGATAAGGAATACATTTTCATACTGTTTACACTTACGTACAAAATTGATCAAGGGAAAAAATGGGGTAGAAACTATCGAAAGGAAGAAGGAAGTTCTTGCAAGATCCTGGGAGATGAATCGCATGTTCTGCTGGATGCAGATATGCCTATTGCAGGAAGCATTTCTAAATGAAACAATGAAGTTAACTAAAAGATACTTAACTAACGACATTAGTGATGTGTGATTAAGTTTGTTGTTATTTCCTTTGGGATAATGTATGCCTACCTGGAAGGTCTTTCTTAAATCAAGCAAACGAATAAATTTTTCACAGTATGATAGACTGGGGCTAGTTGCAGCACTGGGCGTGTTGCAACATGGCTTGTTCCCTAGCTTGCTCGCAAAGCGAGAGCGCGCTCACATTTTGGTTCTAAATGCCACTGTGGACTGACAAGGGAGCTACGTAAGATGGTGAGTTAATATTCATATGAAACATATTTCCCCAATAGATTTTCATATTTAATACATTAAAATAGCATCCATAGCCCCATTTAATTGTGCGAATGTTTTAGAAATGTCGATTTGTACTTATTTGTACATGGTAAAGCATACGTCTGAAGACACTTGTGTAGATTTCACTGCGGAAATCTGGCCCAATCTTTAGGCAACGACAATAGGTGAAGGGATGCACGTAATAGATGTATTAGTATCATGGTTGCCATCTTGAAATCCGCCATCTTGGATTCATCTCAGGAATTTCAAATATGAATTTGGTCATGTGATATATCGTTTTAGGCTGTCTTGCTCCCAGAAACTCAAATAGATAATGCCCTTAACAATACTCTGATGGGTACACCGAACAAACTAAAATTAAGGGTTTAAAAATAACGCTGCTTAATACTCGTAGTTTCTTCATCTTGTCCGGATCAACTGCCAATTAAAAGTAAGGTATCTTGGTTTGGCCCTTTTCGATACAAGCAACCATTATCCCTTACTCTTTATTATTTTCTTCGTAAGCTTACCTCTTACAAGATGTGTTACAAACAATCTCGTAGATATTTCTATTAATAGGCAACAACAGGACCCAAATTCATTTTTTTTCTCTTCTAAGAAAATCGATAGTGAAAAATGTAAAATTCTATCTGATGTTATTACAAGATGAATGGTATAAGAGTACGTTATTTTTTATGCATTATGAACATGAGCTGCAGTACTTCGTTCAATTTTATGTGATAATGTCCACGTAGAATGAAATTCATATGTACAATATCACCGATCTGTGTTAAGAATGAGCATTTTTTAGTTGCTATTGACAATAGTTAAATGATCATCTATTAGATTATTTTTGTCCCCAATTTCATAAGTGTGGGCTCGCTCAGCGACGGTCCATCGTGGGGCTGCCCTCGTTCACCTGCTTTCACACGTCTTGCTTTGTTTTCTGGGACAATCTAAAACATGATGTATCATGACAGAATCAGGAATCTACATCTCGAGCATGCTTGCACCACCTTTGAAACTGATGTGTCATACAGAGTCGATGATAATTAAAATAAAAAAATACGTTCTTGCCTGTCCACCAATTTGATCAGATGTTGAAGGACATCAAATTCTAACTTTCATGACCCCAATCTCATAAAAATAAACAAAGATGACAAATGTCTTCATATTTGAGTTTCTGGGAACAAGATAGCCTAAAACACTATGTCGCATGACCACTTTCCCATATGGAATTCTCGAGCTGAATCCAAGGTGGGAAATTTAAGATTGTGACCATGATGCTCTTATTCCTACTTGGTCCTTATGATGTATATCTATATCCAATATAAAACTATATTTCACTTATTTTATTCGTTTACCGTACCTTAGTCGTCACGTTTAAAGACATAACCAGTTCTTAAAAGCATGTAAGTTTTCAACGATACCTGATTGTAAACCACAATATCTCATGTAGTTACCTAGTTTAATTCCTTCTTTACGGGATATAAAGAAACGAAGGTGCATTTAATCACAAGAAAATTAGTATTTTCTTCGATAACCATACTTTGGAGGCGATTTCATTTAAGATAGAAAACTGTGATTCTCAACACTCATATAAACATACAAGTTCTTGAGAAAGTGAGTATGTTCTTCATGACTTATAGAGAGAAGTAGGGAAGTGATACCGACAAATGTCCAACACGTTGTACATCAATTGAAAGGTCTCAGTGAGTATAGTATGAAGCCAAAAGACTAGGTTATCTAAACATATCTAGTATGAGTTATGTCCTCTAGAGTGCAAGCAGGATTCTAAGCTATATCAACTCTACCAACCATCACCGTTATTATTGTATGTATTCTGTGTACACACAAGCCACCACAAAGTCTACATAGCATGAGCAGGTATCAAACCGACGATCCCATGCACAGGAGGTGAGTGGTTTACCAACTGAGGCACCGAGGCCCACGCACAATTCAATGTTACAGGAACGTTGCATAATATGACGCAAGTTCTGTGAATAAGACAAAGTTAAATTAATTAATGTGATAACAAAGAAAAAA
>JAGDQP010009611.1:0-58426 GCA_022664845.1 Lepisma saccharinum
TCTCACAGAACTGGCCGATGCCCTGCACGAGGAATGGTGTAATATTCCACTTGCTACCATTCACGACCTCTATGCCTCCATCCCACTTTAACTTTATTTTTATATGGGCCAGTTTAGTAACTTTGGACTTCGGCCCGTCACGATTTGCCTTTAGCTGTTAAGTTTTAAAATCCACACCCATGCCCCAGCCGGGACTCGAACCCGGGACCGTTGAGTCGATAGCCTACCGCCGCAGACCGCTCGACCACCCGGCCGGCGCCTCCATCCCACGTCGCATCAAGGCTGTTCTGAAGACGAAAGGTGGCCCGACACCATATTAATCTGGTAAGTTGCACTTTCGTTCAGGTGTTTTCATTATTCTGATAAGCATCTGTAGGTATCTGCTACATAATGTTTGAGATTTTTTTTTATAATACGTTTAAAACATCAATATGTTTATTTTATTATTATTATAAACAATCACTCTTACTCCACCGTTTTCTAGTTTTAATAGGAGTTTTTTTTCTGCGGCACTAAATCAAACGTAGTGTTTTAAGGCCTTGAAAAAGACTGGAATTTTTTGGGGAAAAAACAGGAAAAATTGTTTTTTTTATCCACGAGGCAAAAAAAACTGGTTTTATTGACGAATTTTTTTCTGCGTTTTCATCACCAATATCCACTACTTAACACAGCTAACGCATTTGTTGCTTAGGTTTCGTTAGTGACGGGACACGGGTATTTACCCACTGGGTAGGAAAAATTTATTTGGGTAAATACCCAAATTTCATTTACATACCCAAAAAATGGGTATTTATAAAAACTGTAAGAAAAAGATTATAAGAAGAAATTTTGTGTTTTAAAATAGCAGAATAAAATCTTCGAGGTACAAATGTGCTTACAAAAAGAAGAAACTTGCAAAACTGGAAACACAAATAAGTCTTAAATAATTATCTACCGTTCAGATGCGTGGTTAATCATAAATTATATCTAGGGTGCGTTTAATTAGAAGCCTGGCCGTGGGCAACTGTGTTTAATTAGCAGCTAACAACCCGCGCCACAGTCTGGCTGTGGGCTGACTAGAAGTAGGACATGCAGCTCGTTTTTGGCGGGAAGCAGAAGAAGCTGGCGAGAATCAGCTGTTGCCAACCACACTATAATTATTGGGTTGTATGATAATTTGGATTCAAGTATACAACGTATTCCTTGTTTGTATATGGGTTGCTATAGAACAATTGAAATTTTCTATTTATTAAAAAATAATAAGAATTATTTAATAGGTATAGGGAAAAAAGTGTGTTGAACACTTAATACGTCACGATGACGGTTCACACTAACAAGATGTACAACTTGTTTTGTGTTAGTATGGTTATAGTTCAGGAGATGGCTCAAGTTGATAACAATGTTTTCTGAAAAGTCAGTCCGAAAGATAATACATTAACTATATCGATATTAAGTTTCAAACACGTAAGTTGCTTTAAGAACTTCACTGGATTATATTTTCTCGTGCTCTGAGCATGAGATAGCATTTTTCCATGGGAGGAAACCGTTATCTTGAAAGAAAACGCTGACATACGTTGTTAGTACGCAAGCGCTATATACAAGGAACAAGTATAATATTGTAATTAATTTGAGTTCCACGTAACTATCG
The DNA here is from genome assembly GCA_022664845.1 of Lepisma saccharinum. Taxonomy (NCBI): domain Eukaryota; kingdom Metazoa; phylum Arthropoda; class Insecta; order Zygentoma; family Lepismatidae; genus Lepisma; species Lepisma saccharinum. The sequence continues at coordinate 1,628 of JAGDQP010009611.1, forward strand.
CCCTTGTGTGTGTCATAGAGAACCCTGTTTACAAGTGATTAAAATGACTTGAGTACTCTGTCCAACTATAACCTGCGTATTCTGAGGAGGGACAGATATATTAACTCTCCATTTACGCGGTATACAATAGCCTGAACAATTAGTAAATCTAGAATGTGTCTTCTTAACTATAACTCATGTGCACCGGGGGAGGGGCCTATATTATTACGGTAGTTCTAGATATTAGCTGCTTCTGTTGTACGGCGTCGAATATACACCAAATGCTGCTTTCATTATTTCGAATACGTAGCATGCATAATGTGATGTAAAATCAAGGAGTGATAGGAGTGGTGCTAAAACACATACGTTCCTCTACATTATATGCTTGCACTCATATGACTCCCTTGGTTTTGCATCACATTCTGGGTTCTATATATCCAAAACGATCAAAGTAATAGTATTTAAAGTATCTTCAAACACAGTCTAACAGGAGTATCTAATAAAGAGAATAAATCCTCTTGTATTTCTAGACAGAGGCTCTATGAATTTACAACTCTCACTGCTTTCTTGAGTGTGCCTATTTTAACTATTAGGGCTGATTTTCATTCAATCTTTCGTTGCTTGCGATTTGGGTGAGTAGCCAATTGAAACACGTGTTTTATAGCGTGTTGTATTGTACGGTAAGTGTGGCACTTATTTTAATTGGCTATTCACCCAAATCGCACGCAAAACAAGCAACGTAACTTTCATGAAATCCAGCCCTTACAAGAAAGCAAGGAATAAAATACGTGTTTCAATTGGCTACCCATCCTAATCTCAAGCAACGCAAATGGGCTTGAAAATTAGCTCTTACCCATGTGTGTCCAGTAGGCATAGTATCATGGCTATTGCTTCAATATACAGGCTAGAAATATAGCTTATCAAAAAAACAACTAACAGCGACAATTTGGTTAATATGAACGGATAGAAACATATTGAGAAAATATGAGAAAATTTTCATATTCTGGGGAATCTCCCTACATGTAGGGAATCTCCCTACATGTAGGGAATCTCCCTACATTCTGAGAAAATTTTCCCCCTCTCTGGAAATTGTACAAATCGGAAACTGCTAATTTAACGAAACCGTTTTAGAGAAGGTTATCTACATTTCACCTCTATTTCATCCAGTACTCACAATTCTAGTGTGTTGTCAGTCATACAAAATATAAAATTAACCACTCTCGGTCATGTTCAACGAAGAAGGTAATCAACATTTACAATTTATATGAGTATTTTTTATTCAATTGGTCGGCAACGCTGATTCAACCAGATTTCCGCTGTCTTGTTTTGGCTCGCAAATGAATATTCTGTTTAATTACATATAGAGCAGGCCACTAGTCAGGCCAGTGGCCGGGCAACAAATTTAACGCACCCCTAGTAATACTGCTTCAACCAACTCTGTTTCTAATTTAGTTAAGTCTCAAGTCTGATATTGAGGTGAGACTTGAGAGTAGACGTGCCTCTACATTAGTTGAGTTGAGTTTCCTAAATGTTCTTCTACTCAGGGAGAGAAAAAGGTGAAAATAGGTAGAACGAAAAGTAACGTTTGGAGTGCATATAATGTACGAAGTGAAAATCAGTAAATTGCAAATACTGTGGTAAAAAAATGAACATGCGAGTGTGATTAAAATGTCAGATCATGTGAATAAATGTTTCAAGTGTCCTGCAAGCATGCTAATTTCCCGCAAAACATGAAAATGGAATTACTTCACTCTGGCTTCACACAGTTCAATTATTATTACATTTTGATGTCTACCTAGCAAGTGCAGTGTAAGTGTGAAATTCGTCATACATATTCCTACTCCTACTGTCTTTCATTTGTAGTTATTACAGCATTCATGATGTAACAGAAAATATATTTCAGTTAATGTTAATTTTAATAACTTGTTGCCGATAGTCATTTATAGAACGAAATGTACAAAAACTTTCAATTTACACTACGAATGCAATATATATCTCCTTAGCTATAATATTGCGTCGTGCATGCACAAAAATTATTTACTTTTCAGGGTAATTCCTACTGGTAGCTTGTGTTATACGGCATTGAATGCAATTACAATGTTATCAGTATTTCTTTTGTGTTCAATGGAAAATCTGATGCAAAATACAAGGGCAGACATACACCCACGAACAATGTGTTCTTGCACTCAGGCTCTCCTGATTTTCCATCACTTTGTACGCATTTAAAATAATGATCCTTGAAGAATCGACGCAACATGACAGGAGTACTTAAAGAATTTATTTCCTTCAGGATTCATCTTGAGTGTGCTTTTTAAACTATTCGTAAAACTACCAAAGTCTGACTATACTACCAAAATACCCTTGTGCTAAATGAACATGTCTTACGGTACTCAGGTGTGTATCAGAAAAACGTAAAGAAAATTGTTCACGTTTGAGAATTTTTGTGCATAGTGTACAATGGCACTTGTAAGTAACAGTATAGATTTTTATTCTCTGAATTATGATAAATTTGGTTATGCTAGGGTACTGTTTTAAAGGCTGGAAAAAAAGGGAATCTTTGCAAAAGAAAACAGGGAAAAAAAATCCTCAAGGCAAAAAAAATATATTGTTTTATTGACGAAATCTTTTTTTTTTTTTTTTCATCACGAATATTCATACAAGGGAACGTAATTAACCAAGTTTCGGATCGACCGACCAGACTATACGCATTCGACAGAGGAGGTCAAACATATTCGTAACGATGGGTTATTGGACTCTGAGCTAAATAAGGGTGAGCGATATGAACATTCATCTTTGTACAGGGTGATTCACGAAATCGGTATTCGGTAACAGGACTATAACTCAGCTCCTAGTGCACAGAAATGTTTGAAACAAAAAGTGTTTATAACAAAGGGCATGTACGGAATCACGAGGTGATGCTCCTGGAATCAGGGGTGTCTCGGGAATACTTCGAATTCAAAATGCTAAATGCCAACATAGGTTGGTTTTGCTCCCATAGAAACAATCGCTAAATTTTGAACAACTTTTAGGGGAAACATTTCTCTAAAGCTCATACTGTTTGGCAGCTAGAAGGTCTAATTGGTAGTCGAATTAACTTGGGTATGGAGGGATTTCGGGACTTTTCGGATGCTGTAACTCAAAGGGAATAGTAAATAAAGGTTTCATATCAAGTGAAATACTAAATGGGATATGCGGAACCAAAGGGTGAAAATTTGAAAAACAGTGACGTCCCTGGAATAAGGGGCCAACTCCAAGAAACAGTTGTTGATTTTGCTTACTTTGAAACAAATATGAAATTTCAGAGGAAACATTCTTTAAAATCTCCAGTTACAAGAGCTACTCTGTAAGTTATCTTTCACCTACCAATTTACTCTTGTAATTGCCAAATGCTACGAGATATTAACCAATGTTTCAACTGAAAGTTGATCAAAATTTGATGCTTGTTTCAAAGAAAGCAAAATCAACTATTGTTTCTATTTAAAATTTTGGAGGTGACCCCCGTAACAGTATTCCAGGGACGCCACTGTTTTTCAAATTTTCACGCTTTGATTCCTCATATCCCATTTAGTATTTCACTTTAGTTTGGAACTTTTATCTACTATTCTCTTTGAGTTACAGCATCTGAAAAGTCCCGAACCGCTCTACACCCAAGTTAATTTCGACCACCAATTAGACCTTCTAGCTACCAAACGGTATTACCTACCGAAAAGTGTTTCCTCTAAAAGTTGTTCAAACATTTAGCGATTTTTAATGGGGGAAAATAACCCCCTGTTGCCGTTTAAAATTTCGATGTTGCCTCCTGTAGAGGTATTCCCAAGACGCCCCTGATTTCAGAACCATCACAACATGATTCTCCACATGCCCTTATAGGTATGGACATTTTTTGTTTCAAAGATTTCTGCGCACTACGAGCTTAGATATAGCCCTGTTACGGATTTCATGAATCACCCTGTACAAAGATGCATGTTCATATCACTCGCCCATATTTAGTTTCTAGTATAATAATCCATCAGTACGTATATTTTGACTTCTATAGAATACGGTCGGTCGATCCAAAACTTGATTCGTAAGGTTCCCATGCTAGATATTTTGTGGTTTTCATTAACTTTAGTTAATAATTTAGCGAATGTAATGTATTTCGATTACGACTCATATATTTTTAACAAAGATCTGTGGGCCTCGTCCACTAAGCTTTCTGCCTCTCTGCTCTGGATTCTGGCCATAGGAGTTAGTGTAAATATTGTTGAGTATATAACAAAGCAAGGTGGGCATTTCATTACACAATAAATGAAGTGTCGGTAATTTATTAGAATGCAATTAATTGTTTGGAATACTGGGACAAGGAATAGAATACAGCAAATGAAACGTACTTTTTCATACACAAAATATATTCCTTGATCATAATACTCCAAATTAATATTTCCAACAATTATTAATTACATAATGACCAATAGTGCAATATAATAATAATAATAAACTCTATGGCTTTTGGAACTCGCACGTTCATCATCGCAGTAGCAAGCGTTCGCCATTGGATTCTAGCCTGGGCAATATCAAACCAGTTTTCATCACGAACACATACTTCTCTAAGATATCTTCTAATATTGTCCTCCCAACGACATCTCGGTCTTCCCAGTGGTCTCCTTCCATCCGGCCTTCTAACCAGGATAGAATACAATCGTTTCTCCCCCATCCGAGCTACATGGCCTGCCCACCTTAGTCGTCGCTATTTCATTATTTTTACAACATTTGGTGAATCGTACAGTCCGTTCAGTTCTTCATTATGTAGTCTCCTCCACTCTCGAGTCATGTTTCGGCCCGTATATCTTTCTCAAAACTTTATTTTCAAACACATGTAATTTATGTTCATCTGCTAGGGTCGTACTCCAACCGTAGCATTACCGGCAGAATAACATTTCTATATATTTTCAATTTCCTTGTTAATCGCGATGTTAGAAGATTTTGGACTGAATAGAAACATACGTTCTTCGATACTAAGCGACTTTTTATTTCTTCCGTGGCCTCATTTTTGCTTGTTCCGTATGCTCCCAAGTATTTAAATTTGTTTACTTTCTCTATGACCTCATCCATAATTCTTATGTTTTTATTTCCTTCATTCACTGTGTTTCGGCTTGTTATCATGTATTTTATTTTATCTATGTTTAACTGTAGACCTATCTCATCACACGCTTCTACTAAGAGATCGATGTTGCTTTGTAGTGCATCTATATCGTCCCTTATTAAATCTACATCATCCGTGTATACAAACAGTTGATTCAAACCATTCAATGATAGTCCCTTTTGTCCCCTTTAATTTGAAAATCGCATATTCTAACGCAAAGTTAAACAGTAGTGGTGACAAAGTATCCCCTTGTTTCAATCCGTTGAGAATCTTGAAACTATCTGACATATTATTACCTATCCGTACTCTGCTTATCGGGTCGCTGAAACACATCTTCACTAGTTTAACCTTTTTTTTTCGGAATTCCAAATCTTTTCAGGATACTGTATAGCTTTTTCCTTTTGATAGAATCATATGCTTTCTTCAAATCAATGCAAAGCTGGTGAACCGACCTATTCCCGAGGTATTCCCATTTCTTCTCCAAAATTTGTCTCAAGGTGAAAATCTGATCCAACGTGAATCTATTTCTTCTAAATCCACATTGGTGATCTCCAATAATCATGATGGTGATTATTTCAGCTACGTATACACTTAGACGTGTTAACAGAATATTACTTAATACCTTGTAACAGGTTGGAAATAATGAGATTCCGCGGTAATTATTACAATCTGATTTATCGCCTTTCTTATAAATCGGAACTATTATTGAGGTTTTCCATTCCTTTGGGAGCTCCTCCTTTCTGCATATAGCACATCAGTTTATGAAGTTCCTTGATTAGTGCCGTTCCTCCTGCTTTAATTAATTCGGCTAGAATATTGTCTATTCCGGTGATTTGAAATTTTTCAGTTTCTTTACCGACATTTCGATCTCGATCTCACTAGGTTCGGGAAACCACGATTCTGCGGTATTGATTTCAAATTCCTCTGTTTGTTCCCCGTTGTGTCCATTAAGAAGTTTGTCCAAATAACTGTTAAACACATCGACAATCTTACTCCGGTCCGCTTGAAGATCTCCACTTTCATTTCTAATCATTCCTAACTTCGGCTGGTAACCTTTTCTTAACAAGTTTACCCCTTTGTATAGATCTTCTATGTTATTTGTCTTCCCGATTTCCTCAATCCCCTTAATTTTCTGCTCCAGATATTCTCGCTTTTTGTTTCTGAACCCGAGTGTTGCGTTCCGTTTCACCTTACTGTATGTGCTTCGCTTTTAATAATTAGCCATGGTTACCTGGCTTGTTTTCGTATTTCATGAACCTTAATGCGTTCTTCATCAAATCAAGGTTTGTTTTCCTGTTGTTTCTTCTCACCTACACGTTCCTTCGCTGCTCTCATAATGGTTTCACGAATTGCCTCCCACATCTTGCTTACTTCAATTTCGTTATTAATATCATTATTATTACTCGAGTCGGCTAGGATTTCGAACCTATTTGAGAGTTCGAATTGGTAATCTGTTTTTTAGCTCGGATTATTTAATCGTTTAACTTCGAATTTCAGTTGTTTTGACCCCTTGCTTTCTCTGTTCGCGATGCATAACTTTTCCATTACTTTTGTGATCACAAATTGATGGTCTGTGTTACCTTCCGCTTCTCTGTACCACCTAACATCCATTATGTTGGTGTGTCTTCGTCTATCTACTAATACGTGATCGATCTGGTTGAGAATTTTGCCGTTTGGAGATACCCATGTGTATTTGTGTATGTCTTTGTGTTCAAGGTGCGTGCTCTTTACCAGTAGCTTTTTCGATATCCCGAAAGTTATCAGTCTTTCTCCATTGTTGTTGGTCTTTTCGTGGTGGCTGTATTTGCCTATAGTAGGTCTATATTTTCCTACCCTCCATGCATTGAAATCACCCAACACAATTTTTGGATTATACTTCGGTATTTGGTCAAATAGCTGTTCTAGCTCATCGTAGAATATTTTTTTGTCGTTATCAGTAGCCGACATGGTCGAAGCTTAGACGTTTAATTAAACCGTGTTTCCCCATCGAGTACGTACCGTAACGTACGGTAGTCTTTCGTTTACGAACTCAGTATTCTGAACCGCCTGAAAGATACTGTTCTTAATAAGGAATCCTGTTCGGATATCGTGATACTCTGTTCCCCTGTAATAGAAAGTGTACTTGCCTTTTGGAATACTATCTTGACCCTCCCACCGAACTTCTTGTATCGCTAATATGTCTAGCTCCTACTTCTCGGTCTTGCGTACCGCCACTTGAAGAGCGCCGTTTGGTATAATGTTCGTATGGTCCACGTTCCTATTTTAAGGTATTTCTTAATCCTGTTCTTGGAGCCCCCTGAAGCAGTCCCCGCCCAGAGATCCGAATGAAGGACTAGTTTACCTTTCGAATATTTTACCCCAGGAGAATCCATGAAAAATCTGTTACTATTTCTTGACATGTTTTAGCGGTGTAGAGTTGTCAGCACTACGACCTCGCAGTAAAGGTACACATTCAAGATGTCATCCTCTGTCCGTCTCTGAGCCTTGCCGATGTCATTCAACCTCAGGGTGGTAATGATGATGATGCTTCCCCTTACCATGCTATTTTTGTTCGGGGTTATCTTTCCCTAGCCTTTGTAGATTCCTCTAGTAACTGCAAGGCAGCAGTACTGGTTTTGATCCACACCGAAATATTTCCGGTACCCACCATAAGTGGACGTCATTCCCGTATCATAATAATAATCATGTATTTTATTGTCATTAAGGTGTACATAGCAATAGACAACGTGATGATTAGTAAAAGCGTACATAATTATAAATGAAGAAGTTTGTAAAGCAATAACAGGATGAAATGAATACTAGTAGTAGTAGGTCTTCATATATCAAATAAATACTAGTATAAGCAAAGATTACTAAGTATAGTACATCATGCTTCTATTGTACAGCCGAAAAATTCTGGCAACGGCTATAAAGGTGTTGTAACTAACCAGTTGTGCAATTAACTCTTAAATCCTTCCATATGTTCGTTGGTTAATATCACAGGCAACTTATTAGCGCCTATACACTTTTATTCCTAGGGTTTCATAACTGTTTAGAGCGGTATTTGTAAATCACTATCAGCAACTCGGTGGCTGCTGATAGCTCTGAAATTTTAAACTAGGTATTAATAAACAACACCCAGCTGGTGGGAGAAGTCTGGCAGGGAGAAAATACTGGCAGAACCTCAGAGCTCATCCAGCACGCTGGTAGAATTAAAAAGAGCCAAGCAGTTGTCAATAAGAAGCTGAATATGATGAGTTTGATTAGTTTATAGAATATATTAGAGTAGGAAATAGGAAACATAGGTTCCCACAACGAATTATAAAGGACAGAGAGCTCATTAGAATCATTGGTTATGAGAAATCCGGCGCAAAACAAAAGAAACAATCAAAAATGCTCTATTGCTTAGAAAACATGCCAGCTGTGGCCCTAGCTGGTCCGTATTATGATTTTCTTATTTTCATAGTTGTGCTGGTAGTATTCGTGTAGGTAACTGAAGAACACATTTTAGAATAGTAAAATGCCAATGTAATGTTATGTATCACACAAAGATTCTATATACCAATGGGCATAATAACATTAATTTACGTTTATTTGTCACGTATGAACGGTACTAACGTAGATTTTCACAAAACGTTGAAATGAAGTAAGTACTTTCAACCTACAGTGCAGTACTTTCAACCTACGGTGCTTATTTTCTAAAGGGTGCATCTTGAGTACATGCAGTACAAATATTAGAACATACAATCAGAGTGTGATTTTACTAGCAAAGAACCATTGTACTTTATAATTATGGAGTGACTGTACCAATGGTTGAGCAAATAAGAAAAAGTCTCAAGTGTAAACAAGAACTAAAATTTGTATAACAAGAGAAAAATAGTTATTTTTCTACGAGACAAAGCCTGAGACAGGAAATCAGCTCGCATTTGTTTCATTTGGCAAGCCAGTAGAAAAATATTACGACGCTACTGAATGGTTCATATGGCGTTTCCAGAGTTCAGGCGCAGGGTGTAGTCAACTAAAAAGAAAGAGAACGGCGACTCTAAACGCTTGGTATGGAAATTTATTTTTATTTATTAAAAGTTAGCACGGATACAGCAAACGCCATTTTACACCATTCTTGTAATAAACAATAACAACAATAAAAATAATATAACAACAAAAGACTTATGCAATAGGAAATAATATCAAGTTTTTTATTATTATTATTAATTCTAGATTCATATAACAAGCCTTTAGAAATTTACTTTTACCGAGGCAGAAATCTGGTAGCAAAGGAAGAGTATTGTAAAAATGTGATAATCTATATACAAGAGATCGCTGGACCAAACACATTCTCGGTTTTGAGAGGTAGAAATGATGTGAACGAGAATTTTGTCTGGGTATTCTTAGGTTAAAAAGTGGAAGAAGGTCGTTGGTCCTGAGTGTGCCTTGCATTATTTTATAAAGAAATTTTAAGTCATTTAGTTTTCTTCGTGTGTCTATGTTTTTCAAGTCAAGAGAATTCAAAATGTCTACGTTAGATTTGTGTTGGAGGTTGGGTACCTTTGTTGTACAATGCGGATAAAGAAATTTTGGACTTTGTTCAATTTAGATAAGTTGGTTTCGCCATAGACCAGATAGATGAATAGTATTCAATAGTAGGAAGTACACAAGTGAGAAAATATGACAGAAGAGCTCTGAAATCTTTAATATGGGTAAACTTGTAGAGAAGTCCAAGAAGTTTGAGTGCTTTAGAAGTTACGCAAACTTCTTGGACTTCTCTACAGGTTTACCCATATTAAAGATTTCAGAGCTCTTCTGTCATATTTTCTCATTCTGTACATCCTACTATTGAATACTGTGCATCTATCTGGTCTATGGCTTGTGAAACCAACTTGAAGTAACAAACGATGAATAAACCTTTCAAGAAGTATTTCCCTTAAAGTTGATGAATGAATTTTGTATTTATTATTCAATTATATCTTTGCACACACGGGATTATATGAAAAATCACTTATACAGAAATGGTGCACTTTATTACAAAGGTAAATGCATATGTAAACCGTGAATTCTCATACATTGAATACACAACATAATATGAAAGAATACTATGTCCGTTAATAAATTCAGAGTATCAAATGTTATGATATTGACGGTTTTCTTTTATGTTTTGTTAAGAATTATCAAAACTTCAAATTCAAATATCAAATTATTTATGGATCTCACTTTCGTTGACCGACAATAAATTATATAAATTCTGAGACGTTATTACACATAAAGTGTATATAAGATTAAGCCTTATTACAACTATCTAGGATCTCTTTGATTGTCCTCTATGTGCACTTAAAATACGATACCAAACCATATCATTAAAAATGCAAAACATTTTCACAATAAAGCATGTAACTTTCAGTTAACATTGTGATAATTTTCTTGATACGAAGCTTTCCCCTGTATGCGACGATTACAAGACTTTCTCATGTGCTTCCATTCAATACCGCGAATTGGATTTGTGAGGTTCCTCCCCTGTGTGAATAATTTTGATTTCGATTTGAATTTCACCGTTTGTGTTCAGTAAGTTTATCCCTGTGTGGAGGCTTATTTGACAAATTATCGCAGTTGGCTTTATAAATATAACTCAATGTGTGGAAACTTTCAAACTGCCGTTTATTATCAAAGTTTCTCTCTTGTATATGGATTTTCTCACGTTTCAGCTAAATAATATAACACTCAAGTCAGTTTTGTCCTCCCGTAATGAGAATCCTAGTTCCAATTCGTTCTCCGGGACGATCCTAATAATGAGTTTCTCTTATGGGAAGATGAGATGTGTCTGTTATACGTCTTTGTTTTCTATCCGAACTTATTCTAAGTTGACAGTTCTATGTTTGATTCTTACTGCTACACCCTATCGTACGGACTCTATGGTTTGATATGGATACACTGAGTCAACTTGACGCTGGTTTTAAACAAATAAATCAATATTTCACTAAGCGGTAAATAAATCACTATTCAATAGCTACTATCACCATTATTATTATAAAAATATATAAAGTCTCCTTCTCCTTGCGACATTATTATACAGTGTAATTCATAAAGCTCACAATGATACGGGACATAAACGTTTGCGATGTTTGGACAAAATTTTTAAGCAGAAGTATTGCAATGTAACACGTTAAGTAATTATATACTTGAAGTTATATGGACAGTACCAATTAAAGAAGAACCGAGGAAATGGCATAGTTTGAAATCATTTTTGAGTACTCTTATGAACTCAAGACCACAAGCAGATCTTATTGACGTGCACAGTGTGCCAGACAATGATTACAAGTTTATACTTAATTATCAGGACTATTTAACAAAATTTGTATTTTTACGGCCGTTGAAAACGAAAAGAGCTGCTGAGCTAGCTTATAACCTTCTTGATATTTTCTGTATCATTGATGCCCCATCTATACTTCAAAGTAGGCCTGGTACCGAGTCTCGGTCTCGTCTCGAATTCGAGACTGAGACCCAGACTAAGGCCCAGGAATCGAGACGAGACCGAAACACTATGCATCGAGACGAGACCGAGACTTGCATCTCGAGACTCTCGTCTCGATCGAGACTAAGCTTTATTTTCACGAATGTCGAGAATACGAATTTAGTGCTTTTGTTGATGTTCCATACTAGAAGAAGTCTTGTGACAATTAGTTTCATTCTGATAAATTTTATTTAACATGTTATATTGTAGTTTTAAATTACTATAAGTCATATAAGTAGTTATCATTCAATGCCAGACTATTTTATGTTGTCTTTCAGCAAAAATATAAAGTGTTGGAGATTGATTCGGATGAATACAGACTTTAATTTTCTTTTTCGAATTTTCATCCCCATAAAGTCTTTTACTTCTGTTGACACTGTCCCATTTATATCAGCCTCTGCTATACTGATACTGTAAAGACTGTAAAGCATACGTCAAGAAGCCAAACCGTCTAAACTCTAATATGGGTCTTTTCTTACACCATTTATTTATTATATTTTTGAAAAATGGAAAGATTTTTGCATACTAACCTTACAAAAGATGGAGACAATATACAGTAGACGCTCTTGTATACGGCACGGTCGGGATCGCGGCCATGTTGGATAACCAATTTTGCCGGATAATCGAACGTCTATAGTCTTAACGGCCATAAAGCAACAAACGCTAAACTTAGGTGAACACTGACAATCACGACAAACACTAAGCGAAACATGGTTACAATGATCGTAAACATCACTGTATAAGGCGTGCGACACAGATGAACAGCAGATGACAAAGAAAATTGCATTTACAGCCAAGCGCAGTGGCGTGACGTTGCGGAGAAGGTCAGTGAGCGCCCGAGCACAACCGGAAAAAGCCGAATGCAAGTGGCTCGACAGATGCAGGATAATAGAGTATGCCGATTTATAGAATACCGGATAAAAGTACGCCATATATCGAATACTATATATGGAAACAAGTAAGCCGGAGCTCAGTGGCGGAACACCTCAACTATCTTCTTAGCCTTGGTAGTTCCTGATTTGAAATTTGTCGGCAGACAGACGTAGAGGGGATATAAGATAGTACGTACATAGTAATGCCTTAGATACAGCAAATTTTGTACCTATTAATATATGCTTTGCTAGGATTGTTGGAATGGCATTTTAATCTGATAACATGGCTTATTTGAAATACCAATGTGCTTATTTCAATTTATAAGATTCGCAATATGCTATTTGAAAGTAGCGCCTACCGGGAACACCGCTCGTTTCTTTTTGCTTTAATGTATGGAGGTGCATCTGTAACCCATACTTATGAAATGGTTCGTTTAATCATTCAAGAGAGTAGTATTTTAAACTAATTGATTTGTGTAGCTGCGGAGTTCCGTAAATTCTATTTTAAATTTCTTTGTATTTGTCTTTGTGTTCAAAATGAGTCAAACTTTTGTCACGTACTGTATACTGTTAAAATATTTGTTAACGTTGCTAGGAATTTTGAGGGATGTTTCTAAGAATTTTAGTATTTCATGTTGTTTCACTGTAATGGAGGAAAACAGAGACTTTTCGTATGAATATCTGGATATTTTTCATTTTGAGTTCTGCACCTGCGCAGAATGAGAAAATTATTTCTTATCGTAGCTATGTATGTAGTGTTCATCAAGAGTTTGCTGCCGCCATTTTGTCAGTTCTTATTTTGGTAGAAATGGGAAAATTTTGAGTGAATGGGAATCTGAACCCAAATAACAGTTACATAAACGATTAAAATGTGGCATAGACGTACAGACTGGAGAGAAAACAGGAAAAATCTTCTTTTTTTTTTTTCAGAAGGGAAGAGCAAACATTGGTTTTAAGGACTAAACTAGTTTTATTGCTTTTTCATTACGAAAATTCAATACCTAGCCCATTTCTGGTTTCAGTTAGTAAAATTAAATTTATTGTATTTATTTATTGTATTATTTAAAAATGTACAACAAATATGCTTACGATAATATGGCCTTCTATCCATCTTGAATAAAAAAGTACAGCTTACTGACAAAGCTGATTATGATTATACTTTAATATCAAAAAGAAATTAATATGTAACAGTTTCGGAAGTAGCTTATACAACCTCCTTCTTCACACCACTCTACAACTCCCTTAACATCTCAAACATTTCTTTCTATTACGGGGTACCTGACATCATTTGATGATCAATGAATTAGCTAAAATGTTAATAAAATATAGTGTAAAAAATATACATTTAGAATAAAATTATTACTACTACCTCTGATAACACCATTAGCACATACGTTGATTCAAAGTTGATCAAACCGTTTAATATTTGCCATTTCAACGATTTTATACAAGCAAAAAACGTTAATTCAACGTTTCTGGTTGTATAGAACCGTTGAAAATGCGGACATTAAACGGTTATATTAACGTGTGTGCTACTGGGGAAAGTTTTGTAGCATTATTTAAGTTTCTTCAAACTGACAATGGAACTTTACGAACCAAGTTTCGGATCGACCGATTGGACTATACTCGTTCGATAGAGGAGGTCAAAATATACGTACTGGTGGATTATTACACTCCGAGTTATATAGGGGCGTGTGATATGGACGTGCATCTTTTTCAGTATAAAAATGAGAGAAACAATTTAAGAACAATTCTTTAGTGTTCAGAGTTAGTTATTATTAAGAAATACGTCCGGAGCAAAAAGAAAAATAAGTACATTATCAGGAAAGTCAAGTTATGTGCAATTTATGTGCAGAAGTTCAATGAGCAGATGGTTCAAACAGAACGTGTTTTTACAATTAGCACATCTCATGAAAGAGAACGTATTGCAAAGATCTGATGAACAAAGGTCAGAGTCAACCAGTGTCACAGCAGTACTGCATCGACGTCTTGAATGGTTCCTGTTCTGCGTCCAGATATCCTGATCTATACCATGCATACCTGATGATGTTTCTAAACAGTGGTGCCGAAAATTGATAATGAGTGAAGAACTGAAGAACTCTGGTGTTTATAGAACTGATCTTCACGCGCGACGGTATTTTTTCTCGCGATCGTTCATAGTTCCGCAGCACGTCAATCGATTTGATCGGTGAGAGTCAACCTTTGGGCCAATCCAAGCGAAGCGATGCGATACTCTAAGCAGAGCAATGCGATTTTCGCTTAGTTTCCAATCCTGCACGATGGTTTCGTTGGGGTGTATGCCAATACATTGTTTCCTTCTTCTCGGAATACTTATGAAAGTCCTTTAAGAAGAGTATGTTTTTCTGTCTTCTCAGAGCATGGTGCATTCGTTTTATTTATTTAAAGTTACGTTACAGTGGTGAGAATGGTGCATTGTTTTTTTTTCTTATTACAGTGATGGGTCCACCAAAAGGTCAGTTTTATGCAGATTAGTATAATTTTCAGCGTAATTATTTATGTAGCTTAATTATCTTTTTTTTTTTTTTTTAAATTACATTACAAGCGCGTACCACTTGTGGTCATACTTACGGATGTATGTACTCCTACTTACTTATTGCATTCGAAGCACCAACTTCGCAAGCTAACCTACCTACTTATAAATGAGACACATACTGCACAACAGGTAAATTTATACAGCCAAAGTATTCACCGATCTTAAGAAGTGTCTCCTTCTGAACCGAAAGAGGCAAATATCAAGTCCGAAGGTGAATATGAACACTCCGGAAAGAAAGAGGAGAATACCATTACAGCAAGAAAGAAAAACATCGCACAGAGCTGTAAACTCACTGAAAGGGAAGTAGCAATCGCGTCGCTCCGCTTCGAGTGGCCCAAAAGTTGACTCTCACCCAATACTGGGATGTCCGTTCATTTTATCCGTCTCACAGTTCGCTAACTCTCCTTTCCGGTAATGGCATATACGACGAGCCACTGCTTTGAGATGATGGTGCTTCTTCTTCATCAGACAGTTCCGGCACATGTTGAGTTGCTCTGGATCATGATGTAATTTCGATATCTTCATCATCACCAAATGAAGAATCTGTTGCGAGAACGTCCAGGTCTGGAGAGCATAAAATACCAGATATTCACACCGCTCAACAATCACTCGTTAATCCAATAACTCGGCGCGAATCTGGTTAAACATTTCCCTGTCCTCAATGGATGGTGCGTCATCAGCTGTGCCAAATTCCTGAACCAACAGGCGAATGACCACTTTCGGATTCATCCTGCAACGACAGAAAGACAAACACAAAATATTAGAATTTCTATCAAACAACTGTACAGCAATTTATCGGAATTCCAAAAGGATTATCGTGTTATTCTATACATATATTTCTAGACATAGAAGAGGAACAGAGAGAGATAGATAGAGGGAGAGCGCAAGAGAGACACTTCTTACTATTAAGCTTACGTGTCCAGGTAAACGAGAAAAGAGAGAAGGGGCGGTGACAGAGTGAGAAATGGGCAGGAGGAGAGAGAAGAGACGTGCCTGTTTTCAGGTCAAGAGCTGCATGCGACACCTGCAGTCTATATCTCCTGCCCCTTTTGACCCTCGGCTCGTAACACGTTCTCGTGCCTCTCGCACTCCTGCTCTGGTTATATGTTCTCACCCTCTGCCTCCCTGCCCTCTCTTTTGGCACAAGTCCAGTGAAATTCCCCAGAAATTGGTTCGTAAAGGTCCACTGTGAGCCAAAAATGCCTAAGGACCATAAGTGGGCGAAATTTTCTCTTGTGTGCAAGGCCGCTAACGAGATATATTGAATTCGTAATGTACGTAAAAAAATTCGGTGTGTAATTTTACTAGACCTAACAAGAAATCGTAGAAAACACAACTTCTTCCGCTTTTTTTTCGAAAGTTTCTGGTCTTCCCCGGTCTTTAAATCACCACTCTGAACGTAATACATGTTACTCTGAATTACAATGCATTGGTGAGAGTAACTTTGGAAAATGATATACAATATTTAGAAAATGATATACAATATTTTGTGTAGTGACCGAAGTTTTGGATGACCTGTGAAATTCTAATTGGCAAATCTACCCAGCTTATGATCTCATCCGGAAAAGAAAATTCCATATTTTGCTACTTGTCAATAAATTGGAATGCATACAAGTTATGGCTTATAATGATAATGGAGTGTCTGACACCTTTCTGGCCTCACAACATTACGTAGAAACAAAAGAAGAAACTGTTGACGTTTTTCATACTCACAATGAGGTAAGGAAATATTTCTTTTTTAGTATATTTATCACCAAAAGTAGATTTTCTTTTGTCGTCTATTTTGTAGTTGCAATTAGACTGCCGAAAATTTTAATCCAATAATAGAAGTCCATTATTATTACAGAAACTTCTACATTTTTTATGTGGAATTACCTTGTTACACTTTTACGCTTTAGTGCTAATCTTTTTATACTTTTTTAGTTTTAACGCAGATCTTCAAAGTTGTAATGCAGTTGGTAACGATTTTTTTATGTTTCTAAATATGCCTAAACAACTTTCACTAGATGTGTTGTTGATTGACAAGATTGTGATTGTTGAGCATTTAGAGTATTCAAACTAATTAAATTTATTACACTAGGCGCGAGAGAACATATCCTAAATACAATAGCTATAGTGCCCCATCTTCAAATTACTTTTTAACTTTACAGGAGACGAAAATTTTCAGAACTTCATATTTATTTTTAAATAATTAGATAGTGATATGTTATTCCATCGTTCATCTCTTAGTGTGTTGGGAGTACAATCATAGACCTCATAATAGATAGACTTAGCACTCTTCCCCATTTGAAACTAAAACTAATGGGTTTTTGTTCAGGACACCTGATTTTGAATTCATCTGCAAGGTAGCTATGCCATAGACGTCATATTCTACTACGCGGTCTATGACAAAACTACCTAGCGGATGAATTCAAAATCACCTGCTTTGAGCAAAAACCCATTAGCTTTAGTTTCAAATGGGCAAGCGTGCTAAGTCTATCTATTATGAGGTCTATGGTACAGTCACGAAAGTAAGTACTGTTAAAGTTCAATAAAACTAGCATTTAGTTTTTTACTGAAATTATACTATAAGGCAGACAGGCAGTTCTAATTAAGGCGTGATATGTCCGTGACAATATTTTAAAGTTGGGGACTGCGCTTGAGAATTTAGGAATGTGATATTCCTTCCACAATCCAAGCTGCCGTAGCCCAGTGTGGTAGAGCGTTAGCCTAGCATTCGGGGGGTCGTGGATTCGATCCCAGCGGTCAATTATCCAGGCTGAGTTTCATTCAAAGCTTTCCTCAGTCAGACAAGGCAAATGCCGGGATGGCACTTTCAACATAGGCCATGTCCGATACCTTCCCGAATCTTTCCCCTCCCTTATCCCGTCCTAAGCCTTTGATGCCTAAAGGCCATACAATTATTCAAATTCAAAGTCCCCTTCCACAGAAGGTGTCTGGTAGGATCACTTACTGTGGTTTTGGATGTCCATTTTCTAACGTATTTTCGACGTCCACTGGATTTTCCTACTTTGGTCTCTGGGCTGTCCAGTTTCTCACGTGTTTTTCATGTTCCTTGAATGTCCCTCGTTGGATCGTCGATATTGAGCAACGCCGATGATCGATGTCGATCCATATTAGCCAAGATGTTTGCCATCCAATATGGGGCCCATGTCGTGAAACAATGTTCATCGATGTCGTAAATCGAATGTGCCCATATTGGCCGACGTGGATGTGCTACTTCGGTGGTCTATCAGATATTATCTAGCATGCACACACCCTGAATAATGTGTCTTCTATTTTGGTTGGACATGAATCTGCAAATACATAGCGAGCGACTGTTTTACGGCCCGGCCTTTGTGGTATACATGCAGAGCATGCTGGTTTTATACCATAAAGACAAGAACCATATACTTATAACTGGTGAGTATAAAATACTTTTTACATAAGTAAGTATGACGGGGCCAAATTTCGCGTATACATGATAACTAAAACAGCAGCTTTGTGGTTTTCCAAATCTATAACCTCCTCTTTTTATTGCTCTATTGAATGTTCATACTTGCTTAATTTGGAGAGCCAAATCAATGTGCCTTTTTATTTACAATATGCCTTTCTAAATGCATGACATTGATAGATTTTAACGTTTCATGTAAGTTTCCACATTTAAATCACTCGCCTATTGGTGTCAAATCTGAAATTAAAGTTTTTCCTCCTCAAAATCATATTTCCATATTTTATAATTTGCTCCTATTTTTTGTAATAAATGGCTTAAGTTTTTTTTTTTTAAATACGAGATTCCATTACTGTTAGACTGCGAGTATGTGCATTCACAGTTCGTAACGTAGCCCAACGAAGTTATTTTAATATATGTTGGCTTTGTCTGTCAAGACTGCTGCAATATAATCAATTTCCTAATATCGTATATGTTCATGAATGTATTTTGGCATATTGGCTCTTACATCTAATAAAATATCTAAATGATTAATTTTAGTTCCTTTCGTCGTTATTTGAAGAGTTGAAATGCCACATTTAAAATTAAAAGGAGATGCAGGAAACTGCATAGATTTAGTGCCATATGACGTATTCCTTCCATATGACGTATGATTGTTTTCACCTCTTTCTGTTTGATTTCTAACTTGGAGTAAGGATGGGGATATGCGGGTGGACACATATGTGGACAAAAGTTTTTTAAACAATGGCACTTGCAACGTTTCCACTTTATACTGTATCTGTCTTTGCACATTATTCTTAATCTCCACTATGGCTGTAAATGAAAGTGCACTGTTCTTGCATGAATGCTTAAAAACTCAGATAAATGTTACGTTAGTGAACTTATCATTGAATGCAGGAAAACACAACTTGCGACGGATGCAAAGAGTATATATTTCCTTGTATATGAAGTCACATGAGCTTTAAACTTCAAGAGTTTCATATATCAATAAAATCATCACTCCAGGAGAAGGTTCTCGTCGTTTACTTCATGTCATTATGATGAAGCCGTATATGTGTTGTGAGCACAGTTACATGTATGGAAAGTACTTTCCTTTTGTACAGTATAAAGTGCTGTGGCAAGGTACCGGCCCAGAAAGTTCCGGAAAAGTACGGGCAAATCTTGCATTTTGTCTCGTGAATACTTTGTTTAGAACTGTCCTGAATGTTTCGTTTTTCTCCGTGGATGACTCTTGCTAACGTTCTCCTGTATAGAGAGGAAGAGAGTTTTATTTCTTTCTGTTGGCCAGTTGCGTGGCACCAGGACCCAATGATAGCGAATAGATTCCTTCACGGGTTGCTAACCCTAGAGTAACCAGAAGCGTTAAGCAAAGGCTCATAAACTTATGAAAAATGGTTGGGAGGTTACAACTTTTGGGTTCTCAAGGTCAAGAAATTTGGTTGTAGCTTTCTGCTGGAAGGAAACAGTAAGAAAATGCAAATTTTGGCCTATTTTCACATGCATGCGATTCAGTTACTAAATCATAAAATACATAAATATGTTTCAGAGGTGACGATATACTCAGAATTCCTCAAATTGCATGAACAACTGCATGATATCAATTCATGAATGAGTAAACTATTGAAGTCATAAACAATTAATGAAGACCAAATATATAAATATCCCGTTAACGAGACTAATTATATAAATATGTAATATATGAGTATCCCGTTCACTAATTACATAGAAATATCTTCATATAAAACAGGTTTAAGTAATATGTACAATGAAATGAAAGCTGCTTCTGTTTTGTTTTTTAAGTCCGGATCTGTTGGCGAGACCCATCTAGCGTTTGCATTTTGACCCGCTGAATCCTAATCCGCCGTCAGAGTTGGCTCATCTGGTCCGCGTTTCGCAGAAAACACAAACGATAGGGAAATCTTGCTGCGCGGAGAATCCGCTATAACCCGTTACTACACAGACAATTTTCATAGCCTAGAACGTACCAATTCACATGTATTTTCACAGAAAACACAAAAATTGGGCAAACTTGCAACAACCACTTGTTGCATGGACAATCCTCTATAACCCCTTCCGCTATAACACAATAAACGTACAAATTCCAATGGATTTTGACCAGCTGAATCAGAATCCGCCATCAGAATTGGCTCAGCTGGTCCGCGTTTCGCGGAAAACAAAAATAGGGCAAATTTGCTAGCAACCTGTTGTTGCGCGGAGAATCGCTATAATCCCTTACTATGTGCACAATAAACATACAAACGTACCAATTCGCAAAACACAAAATTAGGGCAAAATGCACAAAAATATGTCCGCTTCGGAAAATGGACTGGATCCTCTATAAAACGCATCTATCCGTTGGTTTGTATTCCCTGCATCCGTAACCAGGGCACCTCCACATGGTGATGGTGTGCAACGGATCCATACCGGCAGAATCCCTGGGTAAACGACGTGCATGCCGTCGCGGTAGACACAGGTGTCGTACGTTGCAGTGATTAGAAACCCCAATACTGACGTCTAGCAGGGTGGGAAAGCGGGCTCTGACATCATCATCATGCTACCGTAGCTCTGCATGTGTGGGTAAATTGGCACATGAAGAGTATAATGCTGCAAGAAAAACGACGGTAGGTATGTCTCCATTATATGACTGTAATAAAAGCCCCGATTCATTATGTTATATTAATAATAAATATGAAGCCAATACTTTGCGGAAAAACATAGATAATGGAATTCAAACGCTGTATGAGAGCTGTTTTGGTTGTAAAGTAGTACATCAGGACACAAGTTGAGTTCCTCAAATCATCAGCAATTCCTCTAGACTGATATATCGGTGAAGAATTAAAATGAACAAAAGTAGCTGAAATATTCTACAACAACCATATGGAGAAACTTAATATTTAAAAGACTGTTACTTTTGCATGAATGACATTAAAGGAGTCACTCGAAGAAATAAGGGTACAATTTAATATATAAATATGTCAACAGTTATAAGACCAAGCGATGTTGAATCGACCAACCGTAAGACTGCTATTACGTACATGAATACTACTGCGTAAAACGATGATATAGCAGTGGAAATAGACGAGCAACGTAGTGGTAAACATATAGGGATAGCAATATAACCGAGAACAATGACGCCGAATACGTGCCGTGCCATATGTTCCTAGATCAGATACGTGTCGCAGCCAATATTAAATTATCTCATTAGACATCTAGCGTTACCAAAAGATGGTGCAGAATTATTTGCTTCATTTTTCAAGCAACGCAAATTTTTGATGCAACATTCGAAAATCTCGTTTCATCGCGATAGAGAGAAAGTATTTCGAACATATTTCACAAACGATGAAAAAACGTCCTTAGTATATTGCACGAATGTTAAAGGTTTAATGGCCAACTTGAGAAAAGATGTGTATAAAGATAACTAGTGGGGGCTTTTCATTGATTCGTCAAAACTCAGTATGAAAGGTGTTTTACTACATAACACGAATGGCTATGCTCCCACCCTGATAGCTCACTCAACATTACTCAAAGAGAAATACAAGAATGCCAAAATTCTGTTAGAAAAAACAAAGTACGCAGATCACAAATGGAAAGTCTGTGATCTGAACGTTATAACAATGATACTGAAAAAAAATATTGGTTTACAAAATATCTGTTTCTTGTGCCTGTGGGATAGCAGAGATCGAAACAATCATTACAGGAAAAAAATGGCCTAAAATTGCATCCTTTGAACATGGTTCAAAAACATCCTTCACGAAACGTTGGTGTATCCTAAGAACATTCCTTATCCCACACCTCCACATCAAGCAATTTGTTAAAGCCTTGGACAAGGAAGGTCAATGCTTAAAGTATATAGGACACAAATTCTCCACTATGTCTGATGCGAAATTAAAAGCTATGTTTCATGGATCACAAATTCGGACATTGGTCAAGAATTTATCAGTAAAATGCGCAAGGATTTATTAGCGACGTTAAAAAGGATAAGTCGTGCAAGTAACGTAGTTCATTTTGTGGGTTCAGTAACATATATTTGATCCTCTATACTGTTTAAATCTATAGTGTAGTTGTTTAATTCAAATGTTGTTCACTAAATATCGTTTGCATCTAATGCCTTTTCTGTCTGACGAATTAGACAAGTCGGTAAGATGCTCGACTTCTAACTGAGGAACCCATGTTCAAATCTCATTGCAGCCGTAACAATTTTTTCACAGTACCGAAATCGACAACGTGTATTGTGTTGATTTAACACACAAAAGTGATAGTCACGCTAAGACACCGCATTGTGTTGAATAATCACAGGTATTTTGTGCAGTGTAGGCAGCAAGAAGAGTCCAGACTACACCGCAATTGTGGCTAAGATGTGAAAATTTTTGGAAAGTTGGCGTGTTTAATAAATTTAAAATCTCACTTCCTTGATTCGCATCTGGATAGCTTCCCGAAAATCTTGGCGATTATAAATAAGGCGAACGGTTTCACCAATATATCATAATGATGGAACAACGCTATCAGGGTAGGTGGGATGAAAACTTGATGGCAGATTTTTCTGATATATTAAAGAGAGAAACAAACAGGAGACGGACAGAACATAAGCGAGACCATCTGCATAGATCTTCCGAAGAAAAAATAGCAGTTACAGTAGCAAAAAAAAACTGTAATAGCGACACGTTGTGATATTTCGGACAGCTGGTTCATGCTACGTTGATTTGCGTGTCGCGTTCGGATTCAGCAAAATGACAAATATAAACCTACGTTACCCTTGTATGTTTCGTATATGAATAGAATGTGGGTTATTCAGGATAAACCCACTTTGCAGCACAAAAGGGGTTCTCCGTGACTTCTGATATATTTTGTGCTGTAACGGAACACTGAGTCGTGTAGGGATACGTCTGATGGCGAATTCGGATTCAGCGGATCAAATTCCATGTGAATTAGTAAGTTTGTATGTTTGTTGTGTATATAGTAACGGGTTATAGAAGATTCTCCGAGCAGCAAGCGGATGTTCGAAAGTATTTTGTGTTTCCTACAAAACACGGATCCTATGGGCCAATTCTGAGGGCGAATACGGATTCAGTGGGTCAAAACAATGCCATTTGTTCATTTGTTTGCTTATAGTGTACATGGTAACGTGTTGTCAGCAAGTTTGTCCTATTTTTGTGTTTTCTGTGAAACATGATTCCTGTGAGCCAATTCTGACGGCGGATTCGGATTCAGTGGGTCAAAATACATAGTGATAGATAGGTCGCTTCACCAGATCCGGACTTTAATTTTTGTGTGGCTGTATAATTATCTCACATGGAGATCATCAAGGAATACTTTTTATCAAACGCGATACAAACGCCAAACATGACGTTACGATATACTCTTTTGACTGCAATTGTGTATTTTTAATGTGAAAAATATATGTGGTCAGTCCGTTTCATCAAAAGTCACCCGGTTTCAGCACTGACATGTTTAAGGTAGCTATCAAGGAAATTATATGGCATCAGAATCTTAATTTCAGATATGTTATACCAATTTGGTTTTCCCTGTACCTTTCAATACGTAGGATTGTATTATACTTCGTTTCTAAACGTTTCTTGTTGTGCTCTTACAACTTTCTTTTCAGCTCAATCAAAAAGTAGCATACCTTATGCTTCGCTGATTGAATGAGGGTTGTCTGTGTTTTCTTGCTTTTTCGGCGCAAGATGGACATTTCTTGATACACATTGTCACGGGTGATGATAAGGTGGTCCTACACTGGGACGTAAAGCTCGTGGACTGTATGTCGCCTTCTAAACCGCTTCCATTGACGTCCAAACCGGAACGTAATACCAAAAAGGTAAATAACTGTGTGTTTGGATGTCAAAGTCCTAATTCACTAGGAGATTCTGAAACATAACTAAACCAATAATGTCAGCTTCTGCTGTGAACAGTTGGACAGACTGTAAGTAATATTGCAGTCAAAGCGGCCAGACCTTGTCAATCGACAAGCAGTCATTATCCACCATGATAACTCCAGGCCACATTCTGCTTCCATCACCCGTCAAAATTTGAAGCATTCTGTTAGGAGGTTTAACCCACGCGTCCTATGCTCCTGACTTGGTCCTTACAGGCAAAACCATCTCTTTCACGATTTGCAGAACTCCTTCGCTTCGAAAATGTTTAAAGTGGGGACTTTGAAAACTGCCGTACAACAATTCTTCGACTTCAGAACTTGTATCACCGTGGGATTCATCTGCCAAAAAAGCTGGCAAGAGGTCATCGATCGCGATGGCAATTATACACGGTCTTAGGCGAATTCTATTTTCAGTTGTTCGCACTTAAATATGCACACCAGAAACGTATAGAACTTTTGCACCTACCCAACACATAATTATTGCCTTAAAAACGCCCAGTTGATTTTTACATTATGTTCCGTCTAAAATTGTTCGGTTCGTGACACTACCACTCATATATTGTCCATCGTATAGAAAGAAGTTGCTGTTCTAAATCGAAGTAAGTGCATGTCATACACTTTTAGTAGTTTTCGATCATCTTGAGTATTCAACGGTTATCGAACTCTAACGTGCATGCTTAGATGGATAGAAGCAAAACCACCAAAGCCCCTGTATATTTGCTTGTATATTTTGAATTAGGGTCACATATTACCTAAGTGTATTCAACAGTAAAAAAATTGGGACTAAACCTTCAATGTCAGAAATAAATACGTCCTTACAGAATTCTATAAGAAAAAAAACAAAAAAAATCTTAATTGTTCTAGTTAATTAGAAATTTAGATAACAAGACCTGAACGTTGTTTTGGGGATATACCTGGGACGATAATTCTGTGACGGAGAGGAAAAGATAGCTCTATGCGCAGAGGCGCCCACGCCATATAGGCAGGTCATGCAATTGCATGACCTGATTTGGGGTGGGTGGGTCTGTAGAGAGGGGGGTCAGGCTGCAGGAGGAGAAGAGAAAAGAAGAAAGGAGAGGAGAAGAGAAGAGAAGAGAAGAGAAGAGAAGAGAAGAGAAGAGAAGAGAAGAGAAGAGAAGAGGAAAGATAATATATATGTACTCTACCAAATGGGAAGTGTACTGACTTCACGTATAAGCAAAGGATGTCCTACCTTTCAACTTCCTTGACTCGCAGGGCACTCCAAATACAAAATTCGGTATTGGAGGATTCGAAATGCGTTGGTCGAAGATTGTAGAATGCTAGTACTTACGAAACATTGGAGACTTGATAATTTAGAGTAACTGGTTATGTAATTTTGCAGCAGTTAATGCAACGTTACATAGTAATTTAAAAAAAGAAGGTGCAACGTATATTAAGGAGGAAAATGTTATCTGGGAAACATCTTTCTTTCGCATCGCAGTCAATGCAGAATGCAGAAACAAAGCTACGATTCTACTCAGAGTAGTCAAAGCGCAATGTATCAAAGAGCATGGGAAGAAAAGGTAGAACATGGTTCTCAAAGGGATAAGCTGAAAAAGAGAGCACAAAATATACCTGTCTGTCATATTAAGAAAATTAGTTTAAACATTAAGAGATTTTTAAACATTTGGAAATAGGGATTTATTGTTAATGAGCCAATTTCTCATGTTGCCCCTAGAATTTGTCTGAAGTAAGGGAAACGTGAAAAATCTGTAAAAATAAATAACATTAACACATAGATAATTACTCTTTTGAGCCCAATGCTTTTACAAATCGCAAAACAACGCTAGCATCGCCAATTTGAAGAATTCAATTAATTTAAGCATATAAAGCGAAATTTTCCATTAAGTTAAACAGTTTTTCGTCGGACTAAACAACTCAAGCATATGAGCACTTCTCTTCATGTGTTTTTTGTCACGCAATTTACAATGGCAAAAGTATTCATTTCATAAATCTACGTAAACAAATGGGTCAAGTTGCAACTTTTGCAAACGTGTGATTTTTCTGCCGTCAGTTTTGTAGATATCAATTCTGCCAACTGCTCTTTGTACAGGTTGAAAGGTGGTTTTTGTTCATGTAAGGTAAAAATGATCTTCCTCATTTTGTAGATAAAGATGAAGAAACTTTTTCTTCATTTATCAGTAGCATCCGATTCCTGTGCAGTAAAATTCAACTGATATAAAATTTGGTTCAAGACTAAAGATCTCAGATTTTCTGAGAAAAAATGTTTGCAATCTTAGGTTAGTCTAAAATATAAGCAGAAAGATTAGTTTTAGATAAGAGAAGGCAAAAAAATCCAGATTTTCATTCCTGCACTTAAAAAAATATGTAATCTACAAATTTTACAATGTATTTCTAATCTTTTCAAACTATTACAGTTTTATAAAATCCGAAAATATTCACATCTGAAACTCAAATATAAAATAAAATCGAATTTCGCCTTCCCTAGTTTAAATAATTGTGAGTAGACAGGAAAAACATCTTTGATATTTAAGTGACTTACTAATTAATGCCTGCTTGAGGGATTCCCTTTGTATTACACATTTCAATCCATTGTCTACTCTTAAAAGTTTTCTTTTTGTACCCTTCTGATAATGAATCCCAAATTATTTTCTTTTTTCCTAATCTCATCTATAAAGCTTCCAGTATCAAAATATTTGATCTTTTCGGCAAAATGAGAGAGAAAAATATTTCTCTTGGGCAGAAACCTCCACGAAACTGCACAAAATACATTATGTAGGACACGACGGCATGACTTTCAGAATATCACTGGCCGATAATGCATAAAATGATTGATTCGTTTAGGATAATTTACGGAATGACTCTTGTGGTCATTTTAAATCGCGCGAGGAAAATAACATTTTCGTGAAAGTGGTCTTAGTTTTTCATTTGTTATATTTCTTAAAACAAAAAAAAAAAAGTTCAAATTAGCCTGACATTTTTGGTATATACTTAAACATTCTTAGTGTTAGCATTTGGCGAAATTTGGTTTTTTAACAATTTGAAATACCATAAATTATTCCCAAAAGACCGTTAAATCTGTTTCTTTTAATTATTTTAATCTTTCTGATGTTATCTGGACTGCGATTGTTTCAGTTTCTACCATCAATTTGAAGACATTATAAGATATTGCCTAGTAAAGTTTTATTCACACTAGTGACTCTGAAATCTCAGAAAAACTAGTAAAGTAACTTAACAATAATCTAAGAAGTAATTGTTATTATTATTCTATACGTTTTTTACTGAATCGAATCGATACGTTCGAAAGAACGCTTTATACGGAGGCTCTGTCTGTAGCGTCTTTCAACGCTTAAATCACTGGACGTATTTCTACCCAATTGTATAAATATATGTTTGTGATATACGGAAAAAAGTTACCCGGAAACTTCGAGAGTGAATTATCTTGAACAATTTATACCCGTACTTTACCGAAGGCTTGACATAATTTATTCCAAGCATCTCTTACACCACTGATTGGATTGTGTCTACAGAAAATCTTATCGTAAAATTTTGAGTGTGAAACATCTAGGGAAAAAATGCATTTTCTTATTGAAGGCTCACATACAGAGACACAGGGATGATTTCTCCCTCATCCTCCCATTCATTCACACACTGACTATACTGTAAGATCTGTTTTAATTGCCATGCTTCAATAGTCTAATCGAGTAGCCTACAAAACACAGAAAGATATAACAAGGTAGTAGATGTATAAATTATTCATTAAAAGAAGTATAAATTTTCTTCAGTGAAATCGTTTTGTTTGCTCGTTAGATTTGTAATGGGTTACTCAAACACAAGTATAACTGTGTGCTACTTGACAATAGCCAAGAGTTGATCTTGATTCACGATAGATGGCAGCAAAACCGTTGTAATTTTTGGATAAGTGAACGTTGTAGTTGGGTTTAATTTTGAAGAATTTGAAATTTATTGTATTCATACGAATTGATTATTTACAACTAGCTGTTTGTTAGTTTGTTGATTCAAATATGTATTACACTCTAAAGCTACTATAAAGTTTAGTGTTTCACGTTGATTATTGCGAAAGGTGGGTTTAATTTGGAAATTCATTTCCTGATTTGTAAAATCTGCGAGTATATAATGTTTTAACGGTGAAGTTGAATTTTGTGATTTAGGCCTGAGTTTTGCAAGTGTATGCGGGAAGTTAATACGCGTGGTGAGCAAGCGTGGTCAGTGCGTTAAAAGAATATGGACACGAACTTATCAAAACTACGCATTTGCGGGCGGCACGGAAGAAATCAGACAATTATGCCAATTGGGCGAAACATACGCAAGTTTGTTTGCGGAAGAGGCCACAACATACGCTCCTTTTGGATACATTCTTCATGCCGAAAAGGAGCAAGCCAGATGACTCAGGTAGGTATATTATTAAAACCAGCTAATTTCGAAACGTAGTTTTAGGTAGAAATATAAGCATGCTGCCAGATGGAGGGAAATTTTCTTCGGCGTAGGGAACAAGTGCACACATTTTGAATAGACGCGAAAACAGTACTTTTGTTTCGTTTAAAACACCTTCAAATGTAAGGAAATTTTTATTGAGTTTTTTTTTTACTTTCAATTGCCAACATCAATTTGCATGTAAACAAGCACCAAGCAACAATCACGTGTACGCGGACGTGAAATATCCTTTGTCAGTTAGCGACAGTATTGTTGATGGTTGTAGGGTCAAAAACAGACGTTGCAGTCGGAAAGTAGTAACTTTATGCTGAGAGCAACGAGTAGTTTGCGAACCTAACTTGTAGTTTGATTGGTAATTTGAACTTGATTTTATTTCTTAGATTTTTTCAGAAAAAGAAAGGGTTCCTCTTATTAAAAACGAAAAAAAATCATTTAAATTTCAACTTTGTTTTAGTAAGGACGGTGGGAACAAGTGTCTTTCGTCAAAAGGAAATGAATTTTACTAACCTCTCTTCGCTCGCAGCCACTCTCTCGAAATACTGTCCGTGATATATTGTGATAAAATATGTGTTATTCATAAATCGAAGTGTAACATTTAGTTTTCCTCCGCATGGCGCCAGGTTTCTGTCTATTGATCAACTAGAGTCCATACTTAACGAGATAATAATAACGCATTTATTTTCTTAAGATTTTCTAGATTGCTGGTTGCAGTGTGCGAATTTCGAGCTTTTTATCCAGGGGGGGATAAAACATAACGCATAAATTTCAACAGGCAATATATATAAAATCACATCCATATCCAATCCGCTACTGGGTGAGGCCTCTCCCGAAAGGAGGGTTTGGTCTACTCCTCCCACGCTGAGCAGACGTGTTGGGAGAGGAGAGCCGAAGCTCTCTGTTGAGATCGCCCCTGTCTTTTATTCACAGCAGCTGCCCAATTGCATCATGATGCTGGGTGTGCGCCGTTCCAGACCCTCTCGATCCCTTTGGAGAAATCCCTTGGCAGAGCCAGGAATCGATCACGGGACCCACGATAAGCAGTCAGCGACGGTAAACACTAGACCAGCAGAGAGAGACAGAGAGTCCCATTTGCCAATCGGAGGTTATTAAATCAAACCAATCATACTAAATCATTCACATTAAGTTGCTTCATAAACATCACCAATATTTATAATGTAAGAATTCGGTCAATAGCGGCCCCATACTGAAATTTAGAACATATTATACATACTGATAAATAATCTCAAAACAAAAATAATATAAAATTTAATACGGTGAAAATTTCGAAATGATGATGTTGAAAAAAGTCCTGATAGCACTAGTATCGGTTTAATTCTTCTTAATACGATTTAATATATTGCATCGGAATAGACGAAATCAGACGAAATCGAAAATTATGTTAAATTTAGTGTTTATATCTACCTTTCGTAGACAGGGCTTAGGAAGTACAGGTGACGGAAAGCCCGTGCATCTAGTCGCTTCGTCATTAAAATTGGAACTGAACTAACATGGCGTCGGAGAGCAGTTCTCCCAGCAAACGGAGAAGAAGGCTGATTCACACCAATCAGCAAAAAACAAGTCACGAAGCATTGACTAGGGCCAATCAAAAACAAGCGTTAGATCCAAGTCATTGCTGCGTGACTAACGAAAACCTGGATGGATAACGATAAAAATCCAAAGAAAAATCCAAACGGAACACGCTCAGAGTCTAAAACCAACCAAAGAGAATGAGCTAAAGAGAACACACAGAAAGAAAACAGAACAGAGACTAAGAAAATAAAAGGGGAGAAAATAAATATAAAAATGGAACAGCAACTAGGCTGTTACAGTCTACGTCAAAAGATTTTCAACTATGTACGGGCACAATCACCAGTAGTGTTGCTGGAGAAAGAGCTGTGAATTTAGCCAGAGAATTCTGTAGTAGTAAGGTTCGCCCTAATACAAAGACTGAGGACGGCGGCGGTGGCAGTGGTCACACAGTTTCATATTCTCGCCTTTCCCTTAGTGCTGTAAAACCATTAATTACATATATGTGGCAGACAACCGGGACAATACGCAGTTAGGCATAAGTGAGGAAGATGAAGACAATAGGAGAGAATAAACTGCTACTAGCGGTGATATTTTGCTTCGTACCACTGAAGATGTTCCAAAGCACATTGAAGGCATTAATAGTGCGGGTGTCAACGGAAATTTACGTAATCGAAAGCCAGTTAATTGTGTTGATAGTAGTGCAGGCATTACCGGGAAGATATGTAAAGGGGAGGAGACTAATGACGGTAATGGTGGTCCATGAATGAGCGGGGAGGAAGTGTGTGATTGTGCTTTAGATGCGTTCAATGATAGAGATCCGGCAAAGTTAGTAAAAATCAAGAAATTTACCCCCTGAACTGGTAGACAAGATTTTATGGCTAGGAGCTTCCAAACCGACAGAAAGAGAATTAATAGGAAACGAGTACCCCAAGGATTCAAGAGGACGAAGATTTCACTCTGCCTAGTATTGGAGGAGACTCGATGATGGAAATCATGCCAAAAGGGAGTGTCTATCATATTCAGTTAGTGAAAACAAAATTTACTGTATAGATTGCATACTATTTGGCAAACATCCACAGAAATCCTGGGTTTCGTCTGGTTTTGATTCATGGAATACACGAACTATGAGCATTATTAGTCACGAGACTTCGAACACACATATCGAAGCAACTCTTGCACGGAAAATTCGTGATGCTTCCTTGCCAATTCTTCCAGCTATAAAGGAAATTAAAACAATGGAAGTTGCTAAGAATAGGCTTATTGTGAAACAGCTTATCGATATAACATTGTTTTTAGGCAGACACTGTTTAGCATTTCGAGGGCATCGAGAGAGATTGACAAGTAGACTATGGGGAAATTTCAAAGATCTTGTGCTACTAGCGGAGCATTCTCCCACAATGGCAACGTACCTAGCCGCTTTAACTGTTACCAGGAAAAAGAAGTCACCTGTTTTTTTTGTCATGGCGACGACAAAACCAGTTGATAGATGTCATTTATACTTACATTAGAAATACATTTTGCCGATAAATAAGAAATGTAAAGATGTTCAGCGCATCTGTCGATAACTCGTTTGATAAGTCAAGGAAGGAGCAAGTGTCTTTTACAGTAAGATACGTTAGTGTAGAAACAGGTGATATTAATGAACGACTCTGGGCTTTAAAAGAATCACCAACAACAACTGGTAAAGATTTGGCTATATTATTCAATGAACCATGAGAAAAAAATTGCCTAGATTGAGTTTCGGATCTTGTTGGGCAATCACATGATGGGCATCGAAAGTGTTCAAGCGCTGATTAAGGAACAAAATCCGAGGGCAACATATGTATGGTGTTAGGCGCATAGACTAAACCGGATTGTGACTGCTCCCGTCGGATCCTGTGTGAATGCTATGGATCTTTTTGGTAATTTAGATACATTATTTGCATTCATAGGCAACAGCAAAAGACGCATTCATTTGTTCGAGGATAAACAAAAGAAGCATTACCATAACCAAAGAATTAGAAGGTTAAAGCGAGTTAATACAAGTTGAATGTCTCATTCATACGCTCTGGAAACTGTATTGATAACATTTGAGGCCTTGTTGGAAGCCATAGAGGAAATTCGACACATTGAAGGAGCTTCTGATCAGCAAGCTGTCGCCCAGGCAGGAGGATTTATTGCGTGTTTTACTTCGGAGAGATTTGTGTTAACTGCAACAACTTTTGTTAGGATTTTAAAAATCATTGACCCTTTCACAAAGATGTTACAAAATCCGGACAGATTTGTTATCTGCAATGTCTATGCTTGAAACAAACCTGACAAGTATTAAAGATTCCGAAATAACTTTAGTAGTATCGTCTCAGGCACGGAGAATTCCATGAAGGTCACTGAAATTGAATTTCAGCCTGTCACACTCGCTTGAGAAAACATAAGAAGATGCTCAGCGAAATAGCTGATGACGAGCCAGTTATGGACCCAAAAGATTCATTCAAGGTGAAAACATTCTACGTTAGCATTGATATGGCCATTACACAAATGAAGGAGCGTTTTGTAGGAGAAGATAATGCTACTACTTTAATGCTTCTGAGAGATTTGTCCTCGCTCTCAAGGAAACGTCTTTCCGAGGTCCGCACGAATCCGAAAGGTTTGCCTGAAGATGCGTTCACTTCATTTAGCTCAACTTATGGGGAATACGTGAACGTTGACGAAGCCAGAAAGGAATACATTGCTTTTTCTTCTTGTTTCGAAGAGCTTGGGGAAACGGTTGACCTACCTAGCCATCTTCACAGCGAAAATAAATGGATTGTAGATTCGGACATAGATAGCGAGAAAGAGCCTAATTCTTCTGATGATGGTGTGTCGGATGTTAACGAGGATCTGGGAATATCTAAACCTTCCAATATTGGCAGTCTTCCCGAAATTTTCAAAATATTTTGCAAGTCTAAACTGAAAATTGTTTTCCCAAACCTTCATTCTCTTCTGAAGATTGCTGTCACGTTGCCCGTAACGAGTGCTACCACTGAGAGGTCATTTTCTAAATTAAAATGAGTCAAAACTGATTTGAGATCTACAATGGGTGGTGATCGACTAGAGGACTTGCTTACAATTGCTAGTGAATGGGACATCTACATTGATTACGAAAAAGTGATAGATATATTTGCTTCTTATAGTTCAGTGCTTACGGAAATATTATGCTTTAGTGCCACTGATATGTGAAATGTGTATTGTATAATTATTTCTGTATGCAAAATAGCCGAAAGCTTACAAGCTATAAAACAAGATGTGGATTAGGAAATAAACGTCATTGACGATGTACTGCTCTCTGACTGGTGAATATTAACGTGGTTGCGCCAATGTTCATCTATCGACGCCAATTTTGAAATAAGTTTGATTGCGATTGAGGCACGTGAAATATGTATTATAATGTACTCCAGCACTAAATGTTCGATATATTCTCTTTGAAGTTAATGCTTTATAATCTTCTATAATCAGAAGAATGTTAAGTAAGCTTTCAGTTAGCTATATTATCTAAAATGAAACATTTATTTGTGAGTTAAAAGTAGATAACATAGCTCTTTTACTAACCAATGATCGGAACATAACGCACTGAGGAAGTGTCGTTTTTATCAATTTCAGTGATAAGATTAAAGCTTTGTGCTATATTTTCCATAAAGTTGTGCCAATTTAAGAAAGCAGTTATATTAAAAGTGATTTATGTACTGTGTGGTTATTACGATGGGAGTTAGCGATATTAAGATACTTTTAGGCTAGTCATTTTGCTGTAGCATTAGTAGTTTAATTGTATGCTATTTTCTCACCTTCAAATGAGTAAATATACGTATTTATGGTGAGACTTTCTGATCTCAGTTCCATTATGGTTATAAGAATTTACTTTACTGCAATAATTCATTATATCTGAGAAATTTCAACCAAATTATAAATGCATTTAATTACCTGGAAAACATCCATTTCAGTAGCTATGCTTATAAGATTCTGAAAGGAGTCGTTCTAAATTTATTTTCCTGTAACGTAAAGGAGTCATATTCTAAAACAACCACGTATTTCAAAAAGGATTACCGTATCTATGTCTGTTTTGTAAAAAAATATTATTTCATACGACTGATTTCTACTTATTTTATATTTTTGCAAGAGATTTTGTTAAAAAAGATATTTTTTGACATTTTGAGATTTCGGTTAAAACAGTTACTTAAATATTTGTTTTGCTTTCGCGAAAAGTCACATTTGGGCGTTGCGGTCGGTAGATAAAGAGGATGATAAGTAAGATAGATTGAAAAGAAAAATAGAAGCGAGAAGACAGCGAAGTCTACGGTGATCAAGATGTCCACCATCACCAAGCATCTTGCAAATCCGATGCGCTAGATAAGATCTTGTTTTCAAAGCTTACGAGGGGACAATGTTTAACACGACATGAAAATGGCTTCATTGACCTCACTATCAAGTTTACTGACAGAGTGAAGCCACGCAGTATAACTTTAGTAAGTCTGCCAAGTTCGAATTGCAAAATATAGGAGTGGCGGAGCCTCATACAAGAAATTAAAAATGCTGCGTACACATAACTTGAGATGTAAGCTCGAAAACAAAAGAGGCTAAGGTACTAAAAATATTGAGGAGCAACAGCTAAGAATTGAAAACGCCAAGCGTATAGAAAGTTATGAAAATTCTTTACCCCTCATTACACCGCTTAGCAGTTCAAAAGAGGATATTGAGAGTTTAATAGAGAAAACCGCAACATTAGGGTCAACTTAGTCTCCAACTTAAATAAACCCAACGAAAACCAAAGCTACATGGAAAATGTTTCCAAGTGAATATCAAAAAGTGTACTGTTCATACAAGATTGATTCAAATCCTGGAACAATCACACAGCAAAAAATTGGACAGAAAAAGACGCTTTCTAATTTCTTTTTTACCTACAACAGCAACAGCCACCCTGCAGAAAATAGCTGGCCAGAATTTCTGCCACTCATAATAAGATAGAATACACTGTCGAAACTGAAGAACAAATTGAAATTCAGGACAGAAAATCTCAAGCTCTGATGCGCTTCAAAACATGAGCAGACAGCTGTCTTCTGTATATGGTTGAACCAAAGTACCTCAACAAGAATTAATGTTCATAGTAGAGAGTATGCAACACAGTGGTGTCAGCATGGAATATATTAAAATGATGCTTTCTGCATCAGCGGTAACCCATTACATCTTACTCTGGATTCTGATTCTAGTTCTGGTCCCTCTACGGCGATATAATTTACTCGTAACCAAAAGTCTTTTAGGAGAAGCGGTGGTGTTATATCTCAAATTTCCTCATTTTTAAATTGCAAACAAAGAAGGAGAATGATAGCAAAGGACAAAATTACTGTACAATATATATGTCCTTTCGCCACCTGCAACGGCAATAAATGCATGTTTGTTACTCTCGTAAAAATGCGTTTTTAAGATCTAGAATGATGTGGAAAGTTTCGTTTCGCTTCATTTACCTCAATTTATACAACATATTTGGTCATTGACGAAGGCTGAAAGTAATATAACTTTTTCAGATTTGTCTTGAGCACTATCCTATGAGTAGCAAACATATCAACTACGCTTTCGTAGTCAATGAAGATGTCCCATTTGCTAGCGATTACAAACTAACCCTCTAATCGCTCGTATATGTCAAATCAATTTCAGATTATAAAAATACCTCTCAGTGGACACACTCGTTACTGGCAATAGTAATCTTCAGACCATAATGCAGGTTTGGGATACAGTTTTAAGTTTTAACTTGTCACGTATTTTGACAATCCTTGAGCAGGCTGCCAACGCTGGAAGATTTAGATTTCCTCAAATACTAGACAGGATGAGACCATCAACATGAGAGCTTCACTCTTTTCGCTGTCCACTTCCAAATCTACATTCAAGTTTTTTTTTTTGTTTGCAGTAAAGATATGTAGGTCAACCATTTTTCCGAACTGTTAGAAACCAGAAGAAAAAGCGTTGATCTATCTAGCCAACCATCACAAAAAAATAAATAATCGATTGTAGATTTGGACATGTATGGAGACGAGTCGTCTAATTCCCATGATGATGTCCCATCACATAACATTTGGGGAAATGTAAACCTTTCAGTGTTGGCAGCCTTTCCAAGAGTTGCCAAAATATTTTGCAAGTTAAAACTGAAAACTGTTTTCTTAAACCTGAACTATCTTCTGAAATTTTTTGTCGCTTGCCAATAACGAATGTATCCACTGAGAGATCATTTTCTAAGTTGAAACTGATTTGATATCTACAGTGGGAATAAGAGGGACCGAATAGACGGGTTGCCAATAATTGCCAGCGAATAGGGACATCTCCATTGATTATGAAAAAAGTGGTTGACATGTTTGCTCCTTAAAGGATATTGATTACGACAAAACTGATTCTATAGTGACACTAATATGTGAAAGGCTACAAATGTTGAATACTCCTAAAATTCACCTTTGCTACATATCTGAGTGGTCGACGTGGTGTCATACAGCGCCAATTCAGTCTGGTGTCCATTCGCATTTTTATTTCCCTTTTCTAACAAAAGTGTTAGTGTTAAGAACTATGATGTGCGCTTAGACGCAGTGAATGTACCAATCAGTAAACCTCAAGCTATTTTAGTTTTTTTTTATTTCTACTGTGAATAAATTTTGTGACCCTAAACATAAATAAGTTTCCTTTCTAGAATTCAAGAATACTTATGAAATGCCGCATTTGAAAATACAGTGTCTTTTCTTGGGGTGGGTCAACCTAAATAGGGGTGGGTCCTGCTGAGGAAAAAGCATGCATGACCTCTTTCGAAATGAATGGGCGCCACTGTCTATGCGCTATTGTTCAGTTGCCAACTACTGAACCTAAACTGACATGTGCAATTCTGCACATTAGTCTGTCCCGCGGAAATTCTGAATATGTCACCTAGCATGGTGTTTTCATGAATTCTACTCCACGTCTACGCTGCATCCCCACGATTCATTTTATTTTTTTGCGCAAGTTAAATTCGTTTCGCTGCGTGTTAGCCCAAGGTCAACGGCACTAAACTATCGTCGTTACTACGCGTATACTATACAACACCATAGTAACAGGAGTTTGATTAAAATTTACTAAACGTTACGTTGTTATTTTCAGGATTGTAGCAGACCATTTACATCTGGTGATCCCAGAGATGAAGAGAATGGAAATTCCGGTGAGGGATCGTCGGAACTGGTGTTGGGTGTAAGTTCTGATTTATTCATCTCCTTTTCCCCTGCAACAAATACAACAAAAAAAACAATTCAGTCTCTAATTGCACCGAGGTTAATAGTAGCAGCCGCATAAAGCAAGAAAACATTACAACCAAGGCAGATTTCTTTCCTCTGACAGACTATTCTAATAGTTGTGAATCATCCGATGAGGGAAGAACAGTGCCAACTTCAGTACAATGTATTTTCGTAGGCACAAACATTAAATTTGAATCGGAAACCGAAACCCCTGAAACTGGTGAAAATAATAATAGAAATCAAGACATTAAAATTAAAGTTTTGCAAGGAGACACATTTATCCGTAGAGGAAGAGAGAACCCGTTGAAATGTAAAATTTGCGGATATCTATCCCGTAGAAAGATTAATTTGGAAAAACACTTGAAAATACATTCAGGAATTAAGCCTTTTCACTATAATTTGTGCGGATATAAATGTATTCAGAACAATGACCTGAAAAAACACATGAACTTGCATATCGGTAAAAAGACTTATAAATATAATTTAAGCAGGTATAAAAGTATTGTGAAAAGTAACCTGAAAGCACAAATGAGAATACATACAGGACTTAAAGCTTTTCAATGCAAATTATGCGAATATAAATATACACAAAATAGTAGTTTAAAAAGGCATATGACAAGACACAGGACAAAAACCATTTGAATGCAAATTATGCCAATATAAATGTGCCTAAAAGAGTGGCTTGGAAAGACACACGAGGATCCATACAAGTGACAAACCGCTCGAATGTGAACAGAGTAAAAGAAATTTTTCATACCGCTCTAGTTTGGAGCAACACTTAAGAATCCACACATACCAGAATGTGTATAACTGCAAGATATGTGACAAGAAGTTTACAAGAAACGACCACTTAAGAAGGCACATGGGGAAGCATGGTGTTTAATTGTAGCAATAAACGGACCACGCTATATTCAGGACCGCTTCAATAGGCATGGGAAAACATGTCCTTTAATTGTAATAATAAACAGGTCAGCTTATACCCACGACAATTTCAGTAGACACATGGGAATGCATGCCATTTAATTGTAACATTAAACATACAAGATTGTACCCACGACATTTAATTATAGCCAAAAAGGACCAGGCTGTAGATCTACCCATACGCATATAAATAGGCACATGATCAAACCTTCAGTTTACTTGTAGCAACGAACGTACCAGACAATACACAATTAAAATTTTATATATAAAGTAATCGTAGTTCTCAGATAATTTGTTAAATTTATTAAATGCTCTTCTTAGCAGTAATACGTGCATATTGATGTAATTAAATTGTTATTTTAATTAGAGCGCAGAGTGCGTATAGGTAGCAGAGTAGAGTAGAACTTAGTTTCTTTTTGCCAGTTGTTCACTTTCTTAGTAGCACGGTATCTGTTAACACTAAATGCAGTATATCTACAACTTACCTTAAGAGTAGTAGACATGTAGGGACACACTTCCTAACTCTGATGTACCTGACCATGTGCTCTCCTTTAAAAGTTCCAACGTTAAACTCCAACATGACGTCCTTGCATGCTGTTCCGACCGGTCGGTTCTTCTTTCATCTGTCCAAGTTCCCTTTCAATATATATCGTTTCCTTAATCACACTACACGAAAGTTCTTCTCTCTCTGTTCGCTGTGTCCATTCAACTCTTTGAATAGCTGGAACGACTAGACTGTCTTCGTAGGCTTCTCTTTCTGCGTCATGACTTCACCATCACACAGCACACAACTTGTAACACACACAACTTAACTTGTAGTACGTCACAGCCACATGCTCTGCGCATGTACTGCTGACAACCAATCAC
Source organism: Lepisma saccharinum (assembly GCA_022664845.1). Taxonomy (NCBI): domain Eukaryota; kingdom Metazoa; phylum Arthropoda; class Insecta; order Zygentoma; family Lepismatidae; genus Lepisma; species Lepisma saccharinum. The sequence continues at coordinate 40,943 of JAGDQP010009611.1, forward strand.
TGTTGAACTTCCATCCACTAATCAGGAACTAGTTAACACTTCGACTAGCATAGGTCAATATGTTCAACACTTTCCCTTGTTAACTAGTTCTCTGAACAAACTAACTATATACACTAGACAATAAAAACAATATATACAATCTCATTTCATTAAGCTTATTCCGTTGCAAAGTTCTGACAAACGATTTTTTATTAGTGGCTTGGTCATTAGGTCAGCTAATTGCTCTTGTGTGGAAATTTGCTGTACCCCTAATTCGCCTTGTATAACTTTTTCTCTAATGAAAAACTGTTTTGTTTGTATGTGTTTCGTTCGCTTATGAAACTCAGGGTTTTCTGACAGTTTCACTGCAGCATTATTGTCAACTTGAATGACAGGTGTCTGATGTAAACGTGTAATTTCTTGAAACAGTCGTTTTACCCAGATCACTTCTTTGGCTGCTTCTGTGGCTGCTACTAGCTCGGCTTTTGTGGTGGTAGTAGTGACCATGCTCTGTCTTTGGCTTAACCAGCTGATAGCGCCTCCACAAACATCACTAATACTCCTGTCCTTTGACAACCACTGAAGTCTGGATCACTGTAGCACTCTAAAAATCCCTTTGATTCATCTGACCTATACACAATTCCTAAGTCAATTGTGCCTGCTAAATATCGAAACACTCTCTCCAGTTTTATAACTTCCTCTTCTGTAGGATGTTCTAAGGATCTTGAAAGAAAACTGACTGAGTAAGCAATGTCACGCCTTGTACCATCAAATACATCAAAGCTCCCACTGCTTGACGATAAGGATAAGTGGTAGCGTCTTTTCTTTCTTCTGCATCCTTAGTTTTTATAAAAGGCGATCCCATTGGTATACAGTTCTCCAATCTGAAACGTTCTAATATCTTCTTTGTGTAAGCTTGTTGGCTGATCTTAATATCACCATTACTTTTCCTTTCTATTTCCAAACCTAAGAAATACGAGACTTCTTGAGAAGTAATCTTGAACTCTCCTTTCAGTTCTTCTACAACTGTTGGCTTGAGCCGGCTACTAAACCATCATCCACATATAGGGCGATTAGGATTGTATCACATTCTGTTATAAAAAGGCACGAGTCTGCTTCACTCTTTTTAAAACCTTTTCTTTGAAGAAAGTCGCCAAACTTCTTATTCCAACATCTAGGTGCCTGTTTCAACCCATATAAGCTTTCCTTCAGCTTACATACTAGATCAGAACTATCTTCATATCCTCTTGGTTGCTTTATGTAGATTTCTTCTTCTAAATCTCCATATAAGAATGCTGTCGATACATCAAACTCCATTAGATGTAACTTCTCACTTGCAGCAACACTTAAGATCGATCTGATTGTACCTAGTTTCACAACATTGCTAAAAGTTTGACTGTAATCAACACCTCTCTTTTGATTAAAGCCTTTTGCTACTAATCTTGCTTTGTACTTCTCAATATTGCCATCTGGGTTTGTTTTTACTTTATAGACCCACTTACTTTGGATAACCTTCTTTCCTTTGGGTAGGGTAACTAATTCCCATGTCTGATTTTCTGCTAAAGATTCCATTTCCAGATCCATAGCTCTTTGCCATTCCTTGTGTTGTTTACCGTCAAAAGTTTCATAGTAAGTGTTAGGATGCTCAATCTCACTTACGATTTCTTCAACTGGCATAACATAATCTTGAAATTTCACTGGAGCATTCAATCTTGAACGACTTCTTAGCTTCATCCTTTGAGTTTCCACTTCTTGTTGATTTCCCATGGAGGAGCGTGGTTTGGAGCCACTTTCTTCTTTGATAGGTAACCAATTCTCTGAAATTTCTTCTCTTTGTGTCTTTTCTTGAGTTTCTTCACTTTGAGAATCCTTAAAAGACATTCTTACTGGTTCTTCAAGAACTTCTTTCAAAAACTCTTGAAAATGCACGTCTCTGGAGACAAGAACCTTACTTTCTTCTTTAATCCAAATACGATAACTTTCATCATTGTTGTAACCAATCAAATATCCCTTCTTTGCTTTTACATCCATTTTTCTTGTTTTTTTGAGCTGGTACATGAACATAACACGTAGATCCTATAACCCTCAGATGTTTAATTCTGGGTTTCTTTCCTGTCCATAGTTCAAAAGGTGATTTTCCTTTTTCTGACGATTTTCCTGTTCTGTTTAAAATGTAAATAGCTGTAGCTACTTGTTCATCCCAAATAGCGGACGGATATTCTACTTCTGGATTGGAATACTTGAAAGTTCTTGCCATCTCGACCACACTACCATTTTGTTGTGGTGTGTAGGGAGCTGTGAGCCTCTGCAACATTCCATTTTCTTGTAAAATAGGTTGTTTTTCCTGATTGTCGAATTCTCCACCGTTGTCACTCAAGAACTCTTTAATAACATGACCTTGTGTCTTCGCATAGGCAAGCATTCCTCTTAATGCTTCTTTGACTTGTGGTTCAGTAAATATTCATACCTAAATTTTGAGTAGTCATCTTGAAAATTACCAAATATCTCTTCTTTTGGAAAGATTCTTCAAAAGGACCACATACATCTGCAGAAATTAAATCTCCTACCTTTGACACTGGTTTTCTACTTCTAAATGGTAACCTATGAGCTTTACCATATATATACAGGATTCACATAGCGCATTATCTAAACTCACTGAAATCCCTAATTCTTTCTTCATTAACTCTTGAACGTGTTGTTTATCCTGATGTCCCCATCTTGCGTGATATAATTGCAGCAATTTCTTATCTGACATCATGACGTTAACTTCTACAGTATCCTTCGGAAACACTGGTTTGAAACCTGCTTTAAATAAAGAGCCTCCTCTTTCTCTGGTTCCGACTACCATAACTTCATTGTTTATCTTCAGGGTACACTTTGTTGAAGTTGACGTAAATTCACTCCTTGAATTTTTGTCCTGAGCTGCTAGTACAGAAAATAGATTTCTGCTAACTTTGGGAACTAACTAAACGTCCTGAAGTATCAAAGTCTTCTGTTTTCCTTTACGGTATTACACAACTTGTACGTTTCCTTTTCCTAAAGCAAGCAACGACTCTTCTCCTGAAGCTTTTACGTGACACGGATGTTCAAACGCTTGAAACTTAGTAAGCAGTTTTGAACATTTAGTCACATGTTTAGTTGCACCGTTGTCTATCCACTATGTACAAGGGTTTAATTCTTCTGTGTTTGCATTGTCTTCCTGAGTAGCGCTTAACAGCATTAACCGTGCACTAGAAGGTTTACCATTGTCTATCTTCTTGGGTGGCTTTCTATCTGCAAACCATTTCTTACAAGATCTAATCCAATGACCTTTCAATTTACAGTAATTTCAAATGTCATCCTTCTTGACTTTTCTACCTTTATATGTGAATTTATAACATGCTTGTTCTTGTTATGAAGAAGTATCTTCCTTTTTGTGTACAAATTTACGCTCAAACATACACAGTTGTACAGCTAAGTCTTCAGCTGTCCTATGTTCATCTTGTGAAAGCAACATCCAACTTGATTTGAATGTATCAAACGCACTTGGAAGAATTTGCAGCACCTTACATACCAATAGTAAATCTGGCAGCACATTCTTACCTGTTTCTGAGAGTCCATTATTCAGCTCAACCCAAAGACTTTTTAATTTTGCGATATGAGATGAAACGTCTTCATTGGTGTTCCAGACAAACGCAAATAAGTCCATGCAGATTTTGAAAAGCTGGTCTCTCGAAGTTGCTAAACAGCTCTTTTAATGCTTCCCACATACAAAATGCAGTTTCCTTATGCATTATTTTCTGATATACGTAATCAGCAACACAACTTGTCATCACCGTTTTAGCAAAACTGTTCGCTTTTCGATACAAGTCACATTTTTCTTTGTACTTCTGTGATTCAGTAGCACCTTCTTCTAGGATTTCTGGCTTCTTTAGTTTTCCATCTATGGCATCTAGAGTGCCTTCTAGATAATCCACTAGATCACGAGCCCTTCGTTTCCAAAGACGCCAATCAGACTCAAATTTTAAAAGTTTGATATACTTTACGAATTCCATACTGAATTGAGTACTTGTACTATACTTTTAGTACATACAAAACTATGAGATTTACGTAAAGCCCTAACAACTACCTTAAATCTAAGCCTTTCTCTAGGTTGAAGTCTACGTAACATGTGCAGTTAACCTTAACGATACAAACGTAAGTTCCAGAACCACTCGCACTTTACTAAGCACTTGAACTGAGTTGCATCGAACTATAGTCAGCACATGGGTGGGCTGACCTGAACTGCACTGCATCGGAAGTTCTTGTCCTTGTACTCTGTTAAACAGCAGGTCACCGGTATAGTGCGGTGAACACAAGGCTAACGAAAGTGTAGTTCACTGGACTCTGCAAAAGTTCAGTACTCTGGGTAAAACTATCACTATGTTAGCAGCACTTTTCCGCATTCTGGGCCCATACCAATGATGTAATTAAATTGTTATTTTAATTAGAGCGCAGAGTGCGTAAAGGTAGCAGAGTAGAATAGAACTTAGTTTCTTTTTGCCAATTGTTCACTTTCTTAGTAGCACGGTGTTAACACTAAATGCAGTATATCTACAACTTACCTTAAGAGTAGTAGACATGTAGGGACACACTTCCTAACTCTGATGTACCTGACCATGTGCTCTCCTTTAAAAGTTCCAACGTCAAACTCCAACATGACGTCCTTGCATGCTGTTCCGAACGGTCGGTTCTTCTTTCATCTGGAGCATATAGGTTTAAGTTCACTTTCAGTATATATCGTTTCCTTAATCACACTACACGAAAGTTCTTCTCTCTCTGTTCGCTGTGTCCATTCAACTCTTTGAATAGCTGAAACGACTAGACTGTCTTCGTAGGCTTCTCTTTCTGTGTCATGACTATTCACCATCACACAACTTGTAACACACAAGCACTGTAACACAACTTAACTTGCAGTATGTCACAGCCACATGCTCTGCGCATGTACTGCTGACAACCAATCGCTGTTGAACTTCCATCAACTAACCAGGAACTAGTTAACACTTCGACTAGCATAGGTCAATATGTTCAACACATATGACTTGTGATAAATTATAAGTATGCTACTAATGCTCTGAAGTTTTGTGACTTAAATCACATATGAAAACTCCATTCAATGAACGACGGCGAGAATTGAAGACCACGCGTTCAGAAAGCGAGCGCGTTAACTTTTCGGTCATCTGTGGCCAGTTATGTGTGAACTATTGAATGATTAACAAAACAAGAAATATGCCCTTATGAACGTGCGTAAAGCGTATACGAGCAAGTCACATTACTCTTAGGACTTGGTAGAGAAGTTTACATTATAACTGCCAGAAACGTATTTTATGAATTAGCGGAGATGGAACTAATTGATGGACGGAGAACATTATAAATTTAAGAAAGGCTGGTATGAAGCGATGGGTCTGGAAACTCCCCACTGAGAATTAAGTTACATGCAGAATTAGTAGAATCAGTGACGGCCATAGGTACGGGCAACCGCCCAGGGCCCCGCACTATAGACAATTAATTAGTAGTTTTGCCTGCCTGAGTGCCTGGAGTCACGTAAAATACTGCAGTGGTAGTTCTTTATTATATACAAGTTAATAACCAATCTTAGTGTTTGTTTTCTGCGTTTTGTGTATTTTCAAATTGAAATTTATTGACCATAGTTGATTTGAGTAGATGCCATGTTTTAGGAGCTCTCCGATTTTGTATGTCGGTATAAGTGCATAGTAAAAATTCGGAATGTGCGAAATCTATCCGAACAATTATATTACGCTGAGAATAATACCCATGATTCCCGTTAGTGTTGCGTCTGCCGAGAGGAGCTTTTCGAAGCTGAAGCTCATCAAACATATCTAAGGAACACCATGACTCAAAACCGATGTCTCCTTTCGCCCTTCTTTCTATAGGAAACGACGTTACATCTACTCTAGATTATAGAGATTTGATTGAAGACTTTAGCAACAAGAAAAGTCTTAGAATTAACCTTTAACTACAAAAATACTTGCCGTACTATTGTAAAGCTGTACTTGTTTAATAAGGATAATTTTCGAATTCCTAGTTATAAGATATTGCATTTCATTACCTCATCTTCATTTCTTGTATATCAGTATCTCAATTCTAGATTTAAAAATTCGTCGGGATCACATTCACCCGAAGAAATGCTTTTCGTTAAAAAAAAAGCATTTTTTGCACACAAATACACACACATTTTGTATGTATGTTCAGTTGTACATATGTCGGGGTTTTGGTTGTTGTGATTTCGTAGGGCCCCATGATGAGTCATTGCCCAGGGCCCCGCAAATGCTAGGGCCGCATCTGAGTAGAATTTTAGACGTTATAATATTTAATCAATATTTCGTACCCAGGGCACGTTGAATTTTAGTTTTATTTATGGTCCTTAGGCATCTAAGGCTCAGGCCAGGGTAGGGGATAGAAAAGAACGTGTCTGCCATGGCCTAAGTTGAAGGTGCCATCCCGGGATTTGCCTAGTGTGATTGATGAATCCGTGGAAAACCTCCGTCAGGAAGATGGGTCGCTGAGACTGAGCTCACGGCCTCCCAAATGCTAAGCCAACGCTCTACCACTTAGCCTTGGCCGCTCGATGCAGGCCACGTTGAGCTTAATCACATTTTCGCCTCTTCCCTCAAGACTTTATACTCACTGGTTTAAGTGTTTACATTGTACCCTGTTATTTTTTAGAATAGGTCAGAGAGATTGAGAAAGTAAGAATAAAACCGACATGAGAATAACAACTGTTTTCTACCTTGCATGTGATGTTTGTTTGAGTCGCACGTCATAGAAAGAATCTAATCCGTCTTTCTAACATAATGTTATGAAGCATATACAATTTGGAAAAATGAGTACGGTACAAAGAAAAAAATCTTACATGATTGTCTATCGTAACTGTTTCCGAGAAATATGAAATTTTTAAAATAAAAAAGAAAACAAGCAAAAGGGGGCATTTCGTAAGCACAATAATTGAAGTCCTTTAGAAAAATTAAAACAAAAAGTATTTAACTGGGCGCTGAAGACATCCACATCAAACCTTGCCGGGGTTCATTGAACGCAGTGGTTCGGAGCACACTGCATCTAAGCCCCGTCCTTAGAAGCTCACCAACTAGTTTAGGATGTTAATAACAATTCACCCACTCCAACTACATTACATGAAATAATCTCAGTTGTAAGGAAAATTAATTTAAAAAAACATTCAATTGGCCTAGACGAAATTCCAATCACCGTGATTATGCGATGCATTCATATAATAGCAACTATCACATCGTAAACAGTTCAATATAACAGGGCATCTTTCCCAACAAGCTAGAATGCTCACTGGTAAAGCCACAGGTTGAAAATTATATATACCTATAACAATCTCTTCTTTCCAAAATCATACAGACTGTACTTCTCCATAAATTACAAAGTCATTTAACTCTAATCATCATAACAGCAGATCAGCATGACTTCTTACAAAGTAGATCAACAATTCTGCCCTCAATGAATTTTGTAATAATGTAATCTCAAATTTAGATAAAAAGAATTATATTCTAGGTATTTTTGCGACTTATCTAAAGCTTTTGACTGTGTGAATCACGATACTTTGCTGAACAAATTGAAAAGCCACATATAAGGGATTGCTAGTAAATGCTGTAAATCTTTCTTAGATGGGAAAACATAGGTTGTTGAATTTACACATAAAAAAAGTCCTGACACAAATATAATTGAGAAAATACTCTCAAATTGCAAATAAATAAATTTAGGAGTTCCTCAAGATCCTAGGTCCTTTTCTTTTTTTGTTGTAGATTAAGGATTTACCAGTAAATGGAATGAACTATGTAGGTGATACAAGTATAGTGGTTTTGAGAAGGATCAAAATGTGTTGTAATCGAAAGTAAATAATGTAATAACACAAACTGAAAAATGGTTTTATGTTAAGAAGTTTAGGTTAAACGTTAAAAACACAAAAGTTATATGTTTTAACCTACGATCCTCGCCATACATGGACACATTAAATATAATCATCAATAGTTCATTATGCGAATTCTCTGAGAGTCTGCAATTTTTAGGTATCTACTTTGGCAACAAACTTACGTGGGAAGAACATAGATAAACTTGCAAATAGACTCTCTCAAATAACCTACATCATACATCATCTAACTTCCATTTTAAACCAATCTACAATTTTATTATGCTATATTCTATTCCCTCACGCTTTAAAATATTCTACTGCGTACTGGGGAACATCAACAAAACTTCATGGAATTTTTAAGGTTGAGAAGAGAATTCTTAGGATAGTTACTAAGAGCTCTTTTCGTGCTTCTTGCAGAAATTTTTTTGCGGAATTGAATATTCTGACAGCCATCTGTATATACTTCGATCAGCCAGATCTCCAACTTCCACCCGCTGTATATCCAACCAAAATAGCATCTTTCTCAGTTGGTGAAAATAGAGAATTGACCCTCTTGATGGATGGTTATTGATTACGGGTATATATATTTTAGTTTTACTTTTACCCACTGACTTCGTAAAGATGCATTAGTTACTGTGTAAATTTTCCAGTAAACTGCAGCCGAATTCGAACCTATAATCTTCTGGTGCATTCGTTTGTTGTCCGTCACTCTAGATTCTACTCCATAGAGGCGTGTTGTGATTGGCTTTTCATTCCTTTACATGCGAAGACTCTTTATGAACTAAAGGCTTGAATTCGGTACTAGAATTGTTGATTGGATCATGTGTTAGAGCACTCTTTCTTTCAAGGAAATTGTTCTGGGGGCATTTTAAAGGTGAAAGAAGAATAAGACGTAAATATCTAGTGGTAGCCCGTCAGCAAATCGGAAGCGGGCTACCAACGACCAACCGACGTGTTCCACCGTTGGCGCGGATACCTGATCGATGAAATTGCCATCCAGTTGCCGACGGTGAACGAGGTGACTGCCGATTGTTGTCCGCCAGGAAATCGGAAGTGGCCCAGTGGTCTCAGTCTGGTCAACTACTTGAATAATTTATTCTTCTACTCTATCCCTCAGAAGAGAAAAAAAATCTACAAAACTAAAACAGAATATTATACTATAGGACTGTTTTGCAAACCTTTAAATTTCCCCCACTAAGGACTCTGCATAAAACACTGCTTGTAATGCTTCATATGTATAAGTATATGTAAGCTCACCATAATTTCATTCTAAGAATTCCGTCTTGTCTCCCCGAGCGAAATCAAGAACCATAATTTCATTCTAAATGTCTCTTTGTATGTTTTCTAGTTACTACATCTAGGAAAAGGTGATTTTAGATACCTTATTAGTCTTAGGTTTATTTATTTTTCTATGCAAAAGTACAGATGTTACCATGCATCTTGGATTCACTTTTACATTAAAACAGTTTGTAATAAAGGTGAATGCGGTTAAATGTGTCTATTTTTTAACGCTATGGTACATTGATCAAAATATTCTCGCTACTTCCACTCGATCGTTCATTAATTTGTGCATTTTTGAAACAGTAAAACATTCGTATGGGTTTATTCAAGTGCATTATTTTAAACATGCTGTTATTTCCTCCCATCGGATGAACATCATGTCCTAAACGCGGGGCCTGCAGTTTAAGACGGTCTTCTACTTCTGCCAGAGCTACAAAGTTTATTGTTGGTGCTTATGGACAGAAAATTGCTACCGAATTTCTTCATTTTCTAAGGAACTGGATATCTTTAATAGAAAAGAAAAGTTTCGGAGCATTCTTCAGAAGTTTATGAACGGGTTGAAATACTTAGAACGTACATTTGTCTCCTAGTTTTTCAGAAATAAATTATTAAAAAATAAGTAAAATTATTATTTTTTTCTCCAAATTACAATATGTCTAACTTTGCAACCACTTACGCTAGAAAGACCAACTTTTTGTTTTATTCCTTGTGAAGAAACGATTCTAATAATTTTAATTGCAATCATATCTGATACACCAATAAAAAAAATAGTATTTTTACATAGCTATTCCAGTCCACCTGTCAAAGGTTTGATGAGGGTAAGCCAGCCGCGCCCCGCTCCTGTCTTCGCTTTTAGTCCGAGTGAAAAAAGAAGGGAGGGGACTACACAAATCCCCTCTTTATTCAGCTTCTACAACAGCTGCCGACGCGAATGTAAACATACTGTTTTAGAAAACAGCACATACCTGAAAAAATTTATGTAGTGAAGGTGAGATATGAGAATTTTGTAACAGTTTAGCAACATCATATTTGGAACGGGGTGATATTTGGAAGAGCTGCAAGGTCTATTGTGTGGTTTCCTGAAAAAACAAACAAACTCTAATATAGTTTAAAGTTATATGAAACTCTCTTTATCTGATTTATATATAAAAATATATATCCTAACGTTACTTTTACTCTTACTAACGAACAACTTACTGCCTGTGTTTATCAATATTCATGTGAATAATATAGGCTGCAGCCGCAACAGATATATCTATAGAAAAGTTGTGCCTTTATATTCTTGGAAAAACTGTGAGTAGAGGAGGCATGTAAACAGAAGTACTATTGCATGTCACAAGGCCTGAAACCCTGGAATAACCTATAACTTTGACCCTAAAACTGGCAGGTCCTTTCAAGTCGCTTTGTATTCTCCATTTGTGTCCCTCCTAAATTTTAGTAACTACAAGTCTGACAGAGATGATTTTTACACCGTTGGATTCGTCATGGTCTGCAATGGTGAGGAAAGCTATGTATGTGACTAGAACTGGCAAGTCCTTTCGAATCGCTTAGTACGCGTATTCTCCATTTGTGACCCTACTAGATCTCAGTAGCCACAAGTTCGACAGAGATAAGCCATACACCGTTGGATTAGTCATGGACACTGGTGGGAAAATCTATGAATTTGATTAAAACTGGCAGGCCCCGGTATTCGCTTAGTAAACTCCATTTGTTCCTATGACTTTGAAGTTTTCTGGGGGATATGTTATAAGTCGAATTTATACGGTGGCGCTTTGGTTTTATTTATAATAAAACTATTACTTAGTTTTTTAGATTATTAGGCTAGGAATTGTTAGATTACAATGTACCTTTGACTTCAGTGGATGGAAAATACAACTATTTTTAATTGAGTAAAATATTTCACTACTCCTTCCCTGCAAGACAATTATGCAGAGAAAATGATTTATCTAAATTACTTCTGATAGCTACCTGGTAGACAGATAGACAAACATTCTAAATTATATCTTCGAATTCCAAAAAAAATCATCTACCATAACTTTGCCATGGTTATTATGAGAGAAATTAAACAGGCGTTGGAAAAAGGTAATTACTCTTTTAAGAATAAGAGTACAAAGCCAGGGAGAGACAAATGGCCCTATTAGCTATACATAGTAGCTCCCATACAAACAACCCTTTATGCGTTGAAAAAAAACATCGGAAAGTAATGCGTCCTCCTAAAAAAAAATCAGTTATTACTGGCTTATTTTTACGACTAGGCTATTGTAAAAGTCTGTATAACTCAGCTCACTTTTAAGTATATCTTGTGTGGACAACGTTACATTAGCCTTAAACACATCCTGTATACGGGGTAGTTCTCAACCTTCGTACCAGGGCTTTAATTCGGCTCCTATTGCACATATGGTACAGCTTTGCAATAGAGAAAAATGTACATATCAAAGTGCATGTGCAGAATCACATGATGATGATGTTGAAAGCAGTGGCGTTCCGGGAATATATCTACGGGAGGCAACTTCAAAATTTTAAATAGAAACTGGGGTTGATTGTGCTCCCTTTGCAACAAGCGCGACATTTTGAATCACTTTTAGAGGAACAAAAGCTTTTGAGTCTTGGCCCGGACCAGATCAAAATGAATTTATAATTTCAAAAATTCGTTAAAACATTTTGAATTTAATCAAGAAGTAAGAAAAAATAATGAAAAATAATTGGATTCCTTATCCTAACATTAACAAACATAACTGCCACAACACAAGAAAAAATTAAGGGTAGCGTGTCTGCCAACCAAGTGGCATTGGGTATGTCGAGCGTACGAACCCTGCTCCGGCCGGCCATCCTGACTGAGGTTTTCCTTAGTCTCAACAGGCGAATGCCGCGATGGTACCTTCCCTGCAAGACAATTATGCAGAGAAAATGGTTGATCTAAATTACTTCTGATAGCCAGCTGATTGAGAGATAGACAAACATTCTAAATTATGTCTTCGAATTCCAAAAAAATCATCTATCATAACTTTGCCATATTGTTATTATTAGGAGAAAAATTAAACAGGCGTTGAAAAAATGTAATTGATATTTAGGTCCTTTGGGGCGAGAGGGGAAAGACTGCATTACGAAGTCGAGTAACACTTTGCGGGACCTGCAACCTTATTTCGGGTAATAATTTTTCTGAGTGAATTTTACTATGTATTAGTTTGTGTAGAAATGATAATAGAGAATTAACTCTTCTATTTTAACTCATTCAGCGCGCAAGTACAGAGAATAAAATTATCTAGCGTTGGGTCTTAGGTCGCCCTATGTGAAATGATGAAGTGCATAATTGACGTATTAATAGGATTAAAGTGTTGCTCCGTGGTGTAGTAGCTACAGCAACGGATAATAAATCACAACGTTTCAGGTTCGAATCCATCCACAGACACGCGGAAAAATTTTCGATTATATACCTAAATGAAGACGAGAGAGTAAAACATGTCATTGAATAAAGGCATAATGTAATCAAGGTCCAGTTTTGTTCTAAGACTACTGTAAAAATATGCATAATTCGGTTTACTAAAATAGCAAATTTCCTCAGTATGTAACTTGGTACTATTTTGAGTGCATACAACTGAAAAATAAGTTGGGCCAATTGGGCCACATGTACATTGGAATTACCATATAGTTTGCTCTACGTTGAACTTCGCTTTTAGGGCCAACGTTATCGCTAACGATAAGGCTAGCGGCCAACAACCAAATAGTACGTAGGTCGAACAATACTGAAAAACGTTAATCTAACGTTAAAACGTACAATCAGATTTTCAATGGTCCAACAAGAATTTGCTACCAGGTGTTGCATAAGTTGTTGCCGGTTTTTGTGGTAAAGAAAACACGTAATTTTCAAGGGAAATTAATTTTGTTTGATTCAAAATATTGGCCATCGGCTTCTACACATTTCGCCCATCTTTCATGTAATTGATGCATACCATGCCAGAAAAACTGCTTGTCTTTAGCGGCAAACCATTCGTCGAGCCTTTTTCCAACGTCCTCGAAATTGCTGAAGTGCTGCTCTCCGAGCGCGTGCCCCATTGATGCGAAGAGGTGATAGTCAGATGGCGTCAGGTCTGGGGAGTACGACGGGTGCGGAAGGATGTCCCATCCAAGCGATTTCAAGGTGTCTTTCACTGGTTTTGCTGTGTGAGACGGCGCATTGTCGTGTAACATAATCACTTTGCCATGTCTTCGGGCCCATTCCGGTCGTCTTTCGATCAATGCGTGATTTATTAATCATTTGTTGGCGATAGCGTTGTGCATTAACGGTTTCGCCGGGCTTCAAGAGTTCATAATACACAATACCGCTCTGGTCCCAACAGACACAAAGCATAGTCTTCTTGCCGAAGCGATTTGGCCTTGGTGTTGAAGGACCGGCTTCACCAGGTGAAAGCCACGATTTTTTCCGCTTCAGGTTTTCAAAATAAATCCATTTTTCGTCACCCATCAGAATTCGATATAAAAAGGATTTTCTTTCGTGGCGTTGAAGCAGCATTTCACAAGTAACTTTGCGATTTTCCATTTGACGTTCATTCAAATCGTGTGGGGCCCATTTACCCAGTTTATTGATCTTCCCCATTGCTTGTAAACGTCTGCTGATTGTTTCTTGTGACACATTTAATGCTTTTGCCAATTGCTGTTGAGTTTGAGTTGGGTCATCCTCCAATAACACCTGCAATTGCTCGTTCTCGCACTGTTGTGGTCTACCAGAGCGCGCACCGTATTTCACATTGAAATCACCACTTTTAAATTGTAGAAACCATGTCTCACATGTTCTAATCGATGGAGCGTGTTCACCATATATTTCTACCCGCACACGATGACTTTCAAAACCTTTTTTTTTTTTTTTGATTAAATAAGAAAAGCAATGCGTGCAGCAAATGTTCTTTTTCAGGCACAAACTTCGACATGATCACTGAACGATAAAACAAAGACGCTAGTGTTTGGCGGACTCAACTTGTGTGTGTTTGTAGCTTAATGTCAGACGAACAAAATGACGTATGTGTCAAATGAATACGCTGCGTACTTTTCGCTAGCGCCATCTCTCAGGTAAACCGGAAACTACTTATACATACACCTGGTACTTGGGGTACATACGATTTTGTATTATATTTGTTGTTACTAATACAATTTGCAATATAATTACTAAATAAAAATTTCTATATTACTATTGAGTTGATCCTTTATAATGCGGCCCTCGCTCTCTTCCTGATTAGTCAATTTGGCCAGCTGCCAAAAAAGGTTGAAGACCCCTCGAGTAGACTATACCGTTTTTTCCGAATGATGATTGAATTAGCTGTTTGGGAAGATTGCTCGTTAGTATTCACAGTGCAATGTAAATATTATACTTGTTAATAATTGCTCTGGGATAAATAGCTACTACTGAACTATGATATATGCAGCAAACGCAAGTTTGCTGTAAGATTAAAAATTATAGTTTACAGCTGTAAATAATGTTTTTGTTACAGTACTACATAAATCTTCTTTATGTGATAAATAGTGCAAGAAATACATAAGAGGTATAGAATGAGTGAAGACAATACACTGTCAGGAAACTCGAAATAATATATTGCATTATGCTAGAATAATAACTTCCATGGGGAAGCAAAAGCTGGGGGGTGGGGGTGCAATCCTCCTCCACTCACCACATCCACCCTCTTAGCATGGAACATGGAACCATTGAGGAAGAACACAAACTCTACAGAATTAGCAATTTTTCGCAGGAATTCATAGAAACCGGTCGAAAGCGTGTTTCATTCAAGCGGTATACACATACTTATTCAGACATTCGCTTCTCCAACTTTCCACCCCTTCCGCTGCCAGACCTAGAGTGGGGCGTGGCTTACCCTCATCAAACCTTTTAGAGGTGGACTAGAATAGCTATATAAAAATACTATTTTTTATTGGTGTATCGGATATATTTGCAATTAAAATTATTAGAATCGTTTGTTCACAAGGAATAAAAGAAAAAAAGTTGGTCTTTCTAGCGTAATTGGTTGCAAAGTTGTAATTTTATTGTAATTTAGAGAAAACAAAATAATTTTATTTCTTTTTTAATTATTTATTTCCGAAAAACTAGGTAACAAATGTACGTTCTAAGTATTTCAACCCGTTCATAAACTTCTGAAGAATGCTCCAAAACTTTTCTTTTCTATTAAAGATATCCAATTCCTTAGAAAATGAAGATATTAGGTATCCATTTTATGTCCATAAGCACCAACAGTAAATTTTCTAGCCCCGTTAACGTGGGCTCCAAACCACTTGTGTGCCAAACAGGAATCGAACATTTTACCTCTTAATTAGAAGGCACCGGGATCGTCACGGATTTGTCAGAGATCCTTATAGTCCTGCATCAACCCTATATTCTTGTAGAAATTTCGAGGTTTGGAAACTTTAATTGCGGATTTATGATGCGGTCTTTTAGCAAGTTCAGAGAAACTTAGGTAGACATGTTGATTTTGGTACGAAATATTTTACGCGCGTTTTTCAATAATGGAGGATTTACATAATAAGGATTTCATAGTATGCTTAAGATTTCAAAGTTAGTGTCAAAATGAAGGTTTTGGGGATGGAGAAATTCAAAAGAAATTATCCATTTTTGCGTCATTTTTCATTTCCAAAATGGCGGCATGCTAAATATGCAGAGCGGTTCAAAAGTCTCAGCACAGTCTTATAATTCATAAACAGACAAGGGAATTAAGTTTCGGAATACACAAATGTGCAATGGTGGGGAGGAACTACATTTTAGTACATGATCAACGTGACCGCCATCTTGAAATTCTCCATATTGAGTGATGGTTAATTTTGTGAAATGACAAGTAGGTCGTGTGACATTCAGAAAGTTATTCCATGTGTTGAATTTGACGTACTGCACTAGAGTTATCCTCACTGAAATTTAGAAGTGCTCGGGTACATGTGTGTTTAATGTGCTTCACCCTTGTTGAATGCAGAGCTTCAGACGATTAGTCTAGTCATGAGACGCTGATAGAAGTACTTCCGCTATGATGTTGTTGGCTAACTTGATGATTCTGGCTTTAAGATGGTTCACATTAAGGATTTTCTCTGCATACACGTGTTGCTTCAAGTAGCACGACGGCAAGAAGTTGATGGGGTGCGAGATTGGGTACAATCTAGTAGGTTATTTCACAGGGCCACGGCCACCAATACACCGACCCGGAAACTGAATATCAGTTCATTGACAACCGTTCGGCAGTACTGGGACGGAGCTCTATCGTGCTAGAAAAAAGAAATCTAACAGCACAGGACAGTAGGATTAGTCTACATTAATCGGAAATATATACGGGGTGATGTCAAAATAAGTGCGCTAATTTTAGAACCCCCGCGATTTTCAATACGCTAATTTAAGCTATATACAGTAAAACCCTCAAATTACACAGCAATTATTATTAAATACATACCACGTTATTCAATGATCACAATTTTCATGTAATAATTATTATTAACAGGTATTGCCTTAATATTTCCCCTTATACAGATGCTCTTGCATTATACGACTTCCCGATAATTAGTCAATGAAGCCATTATTCTGTTTAAATTATAGAGACTTCTGCCAATTCTCAATGAATTACACAGTTTCTTAGTCCAAATATGTAAAAATTATTGAATTTCCAATACATTATAGCGAAAACAACGTACATACCAATATCCAGAATCGGAGCATAGATCCTTCTCATTCCCTCATAAGCCGTGCAACTGAAGCATTCATATAAGCTGATCAATACGGCATCTCTCAGAGGTAAAAAAAAAAGCTCTCTTTCTCTACCCCTCTGTATTACTTGCCCCGCACCTCCCCTTATCTACAGTAGAAGTACTCGGTAAGTTAATCAACTATTGAGCTTTACGGGAGATGCCTTCTCCCCTTCAGAATTACCCTAAAATGTCGAAATCACGCGACATTGGTCACGTGTTGTCGTAGTAATGGATCACATAATCTATGCTTAACTCAGGCAATAGAGAGCACCCTTCATTTCGACATGTGTAGACACGTGTTTCGCATATAGTAATGTTTCACTCCCTCTATCCAATTGCTTTTCCAGACGCTGGTTTTATTGATCAATACTTGTAGATGAGGGAGGGAAAAGTCACTCACGCACACAGACGTAATTATCTCATCATTGCTCATTTGGAGCAGAAGGAGAAAAGAGAGATATTTACACACAGATATACATGAAGTTGCCTATATGAGACACTTAAAGTAAATATTCAGAAGAAACCGTATTTCTAATACATTTTTTACAAATAATATTAAGTTGATGTATCATTTTTATAGTATTTCT